>CM049834.1:9428868-9598868 GCA_027422435.1 Schizopygopsis pylzovi
TATAGTGTTTTATTTGGTTTTGTTTCCATTCGGTGATATTCCTTGTTAACTTGACTTGTGCCTGATTGACTACGATTTTGGATTCCGATTGTGAATTGTTTGCTGTTAACTTGTATATATCTTTTGTAATATATTTTGTACATAGTTTTGGTAAATTAAGGGTAGTAGGGGGATAGACGCCATTTTATTTGAAACATCTTTTCACATTGTTTTTGGGTTAGGGAGCTAGGTAAGTTGAAACTGTATTTTTTGTTTCTTTCATTTTGATTTAGGAAGTATAGAGTCTAACAAAGTATGTTTTTTTGTTTGTTGTTTTGGCCTTGTCTACCCCTGAAGATTAACCCTTATTTGTTAATAAATTATTGGAACTAAAGATCTCTCTGGTATTGAGATTCTTTCTATTTCCTGTTACGGCTGACCCCTAGCGGTCGTAACAGACGCGTACTTTCATGTCTCGATCCTCCCGCGACACAGGCCATTCCTGCGTTTCGCGTTCGAGGGACAGGCGTATCAGTACAAGGTCCTGCCCTTCGGGCTGTCCCTGTCGCCTCGCGTCTTCACCAAAGTCGTGGAGGCGGCCCTTGTCCCCCTGAGAGAACAAGGTGTGCGCATTCTCAACTACCTCGACGACTGGCTCATACTCGCACAGTCTCGCAAGCAGTTGTCTGCACACAGGGACCTGGTGCTCAAGCACCTCAGCCTGCTGGGCCTTCGGGTCAACTGGGAAAAGAGCAAACTCGTGCCAATGCAGAGGATCTCTTTTCTCGGCATGGAGTTCGATTCGGTCAACCAAACAGCACGCCTCACCCAGGAACGTGCTCAGTCAGTGCTGAACTGCTTCAAGACCTTATCAGGCAGGACGGCGGTTCCACTGAAACTCTTTCAGAGGCTCCTGGGGCATATGGCTGCAGCTGCGGTGACAGTTCCGCTCGGTCTGCTCCATATGAGACCGCTTCAGCACTGGCTCTATGGCCGAATCCCGAGGTGGGCGTGGAAACGCGGCACTTACCGGGTTCAGATTACACCGGCCTGCCGCAAGACCTTCAGGCCGTGGTCAGATCCCTCGTTCCTTCGGGCAGGAGTGCCCCTGGAGCAGGTATCCAGGCATGCTGTGGTATTCACAGATGCCTCGACCACAGGCTGGGGAGCCACGTACAACGGGCACGCAGTATCAGGGGTTTGGACGGGTCCCCAACTGCATTGGCATATCAATTGCCTCGAGTTGCTAGCAGTACGCCTTGCCCTGAGCCGTCTCAGAGGGCGCCTTCAGCGCAAGGACGTTCTGGTCCGTACGGACAACACTGCGACCGTTGCGTATATCAACCGGCAAGGCGGTTTGCGCTCCCGTCGCATGTCCCGCCACCTCCTCCTCTGGAGTCAGAAGCATCTGAGGTCCCTTCGTGCCATCCACATCCCAGGAGTGTTCAATCGGGCAGCCGACGAGCTGTCTCGAGCAGCACTTCCAGGCGAGTGGAGACTCCATCCCCAGGCGGTTCAGCTGATTTGGGGACGGTTCGGAGCTGCTCAGGTCGACCTGTTTGCATCTCCAGAAACCACCCACTGCCAAGAGTTCTACTCCCTAACCGAGGCAATGCTCGGCACGGATGCACTGGCACACAGCTGGCCCCGGGGCCTGCGCAAATATGCGTTCCCCCCAGTGAGCCTACTAGCACAGACATTGTGCAAGATCAGGGAGGACGAGGAGCAGGTCTTGTTAGTGGCTCCATATTGGCCCAACAGGACCTGGTTCCCGGAACTCATGCTCCTCGCGACAGCCCCTCCCTGGCCAATTCCTCTGAGGAAGGATCTGCTTTCTCAGAGACGGGGCACCCTATGGCACCCGCGCCCGGACCTGTGGAAACTCCACGTATGGTCCCTGGATGGGACGCGGAGGTTCTAGCTGACCTACCCCAGGAGGTAGCACTCACTATCACTTCAGCACGGGCACCGTCCACGAGACGGGCCTATACTCTGAAGTGGAACCTGTTCGTCGAATGGTGTTCCTCCCACCAGGAGGAGACCCGGAGATGCTCGATCAGAGCTGTGCTTTCCTTCTTACAGCAAGGGTTGGAGCGTAGGCTGTCCCCTTCACCCCTTAAGGTTTATGTGGCCGCTATTTCTGCTTACCACGACCCCGTAGAGGGGAAGTCGGTGGGGAAGCACAATCTGGTTGTCAGGTTTCTTAGAGGGGCCAGGAGGTTGAACCCTCCTAGGCCCCCCTCTCTACCCTCTTGGGATTTGGCTTTGGTGCTAAGAGCCCTAATAACTGCCCCCTTTGAGCCTTTGCAGTCAGTCGAATTGAAGTTTCTATCTATGAAAACCCTACTCCTGACTGCATTGGCCTCGATCAAGAGGGTGGGGGACCTGCAGGCATTTTCGGTCGACGATTCGTGCCTTCAGTTTGGGCCGGCTGACTCCAGTGCAACACTGAGGCCCCGGCCCGGCTATGTGCCCAAGGTTCCTACCACTCCTTCAGGGACCAGGTAGTGAATCTGCAAGCGCTGCCCCCGGAGGAGGCAGACCCAGCCCTAGCTTTGCTCTGTCCGGTACGCGCACTGCGACAGTACACGGATAGAACTCAGAGCTTTAGGACCTCAGAGCAGCTCTTTGTCTGCTACGGTGGACAGCAGAAGGGGAAGGCTGTTTCCAAGCAGAGGATGGCCCACTGGATAGTGGATGCTATCACCTTGGCCTATGAAGCACAAGGTGTGCCCTGCCCGCTCAGGTTGCGTGCTCACTCCACTAGGGGTGTTGCATCGTCCTGGGCGCTGGCTCGTGGCGCCTCGCTAGCAGACATCTGTAGAGCTGCGGGTTGGGCGACTCCCAACACGTTCGCTAGGTTCTATAGCCTGCGTGTCGAACCGTTTTCCTCCTGTGTTCTCACCTCAAACGGGTAGTGGCACTGAGAGGCCCTGTTCAGAGTCGGCTTGCGGCGTCCCTAAACGCCTTATTCTCCAGAGAGTTCCCTAACCGGGCAAACCCTGTCGAGTCCTCCAGCACTCCGGTGCCCAGACGTGGCGGAACGTACGGCGCCAGGCCTTTCAGCCAATGAATTCTTGAAATCTGGTGTGAGGCTAGTGCCCATATATGAGTGACCCTGTTGGGATCCCATATGTGTTTTCCACGGTATGCTTATTAGAACCGTGTTCCCCAGGTAGACCATGTTCTGCCATCTCTAATGATGCAGCCTGAGCCATCACAGAGACTTCCATGTGCATTGGGCCCTACGGGGTTACTTCACGTGAGTAATGTCACTTAACCCCCGCTGGGAGGAGGTGACTCCGCAGTGTGCCTCTTCCAAGTGGAACAGGGACACTTTCCCAGTGTTATTCAAGTCCTACTGTTTGGGTTGCTCTAGGGACAGCAGTAGTTGTCCTTCTCTGTGTAGCCCGGTCCTATCGTCTGCCTTATAGAAAGGATCATGAGGCCTCCACAGGGCGCTGGAAGGGGCAGCTCCTGTGGCGCTTTGGTAGGGATCCCAATTTTGACGGTCATCCGACGTGACTCGGAGTGACCGACTGAAAGGGAATGTCTCGGTTACGTATGTAACCCTCGTTCCCTGAAGGAGGGAACGGAGACGTCACGTCCCGTCGCCACAGTTGCTGTACCACCGCTGGGCGGCCGGGTCTCCGGCTCGGCTCCTCAGCGAAAACATGATTAATGCGGTGCACCGGCTGCCTCTTATACTCACGCTGTGATCAGCGGCAGCTGGATGCAATGATCGCATGCCAATGTCCATTGGCTCGTTTAGTTACACTCGAAGTGGATAGGTCTCTCTGGCGAGATCCCAATTCGTCGGTCATCCGACGTGACGTCTCCGTTCCCTCCTTCAGGGAACGAGGGTTACATACGTAACCGAGACGTTCTGTGTTTTAGTGCAACTAAGCAAATTATGAGAATGTGAGGCCACAGATGCTCAAAAACATCTTTCTCAGTGAGAAAAAGCTGCTAAATGCAATTTCAAGAGCAAAGCTCAAGTACATGAAAAAAAAATATTTCTACTGAAATGAACAGTTTTTTGCAATGCAGAAGACAAATTTTCATGTGTTTGAGCTTTTTTGCAGAAAAAGTCATTTTAGAGCTTAAATGCACAAAATCACTTCTTTAGAGCTTCTAAGAACACCAATTCTGTGTTTAGTGCAACTAAGCAAATTATGAGAATGCGAGGCTACAGATGCTCAAAAACTTATTTCTCAGTGAGAAAAAGCTGCTAAATGCAATTTTAAGAGCAAAGCTCAAGTACATGAAAAATGTTTCTTTCTAATTAAATGAACAGTTTTTTGCAATGCAGAAGACAGATTTTCATGTGTTTGAGCTTTTTTGCAGAAAAAGTCATTTTAGAGCTTAAATGCACAAAATCACTTCTTTAGAGCTTCTAATAACACCAATTCTGTGTTTTAGTGCAACTAAGCAAATTATGAGAATGTGAGGCCACAGATGCTCAAAAACATCTTTCTCAGTGAGAAAAAGCTGCTAAATGCAATTTTAAGAGCAAAGCTCAAGTACATGAAATTTTTTTCTTTCTAATTAAATGAACAGTTTTTTGCAATGCAGAAGACAAATTTTCATGTTTGAGCTTTTTTGCAGAAAAAGTCATTTTAGAGCTTAAATGCACAAAATCACTTCTTTAGAGCTTCTAAGAACACAATTCTGTGTTTTAGTGCAACTAAGCAAATTATGAGAATGCGAGGCCACAGATGCTCAAAAACATCTTTCTCAGTGAGAAAAAGTTGCTAAATGCAATTTTAAGAGCAAAGCTCAAGTACATGAAAAATGTTTTCTTTCTAATGAAATGAACAGTTTTTTGCAATGCAGAAGACAGATTTTCATGAGTTTGAGCTTTTTTGCAGAAAAGGTCATTTTAGAGCTTAAATGCACAAAATCACTTCTTTAGAGCTTCTAAGAACACCAATTCTGTGTTTTAGTGCAACTAAACAAATTACGAGAATGCGAGGCCACAGATGCTCAAAAACTTCTTTCTCAGTGAGAAAAAGTTGCTAAATGCAATTTTAAGAGCAAAGCTCAAGTACATGAAAAAAATTTATTCTACTGAAATGAACAGTTTTTTGCAATGCAGAAGACAAATTTTCATGTGTTTGAGCTTTTTTGCAGAAAAAGTCGTTTTAGAGCTTAAATGCACAAAATCACTTCTTTAGAGCTTCTAAGAACACCAATTCTGTGTTTAGTGCAACTAAGCAAATTATGAGAATGCGAGGCCACAGATGCTCAAAAACATCTTTCTCAGTGAGAAAAAGTTGCTAAATGCAATTTTAAGAGCAAATCTCAAGTACATGAAAAAATGTTTCTTTGTAATGAAATGAACAGTTTTTTGCAATGCAGAAGACAGATTTTCATGTGTTTGAGCTTTTTTGCAGAAAAAGTCATTTTAGAGCTTAAATGCACAAAATCACTTCTTTAGAGCTTCTAAGAACACCAATTCTGTGTTTTAGTGCAACTAAGCAAATTATGAGAATGTGAGGCCACAGATGCTCAAAAACATCTTTCTCAGTGAGAAAAAGTTGCTAAATGCAATTTTAAGAGCAAAGCTCAAGTACATGAAAAATGTTTCTTTCTAATGAAATGAACAGTTTTTTGCAATGCAGAAGACAGATTTTCATGAGTTTGAGCTTTTTTGCAGAAAAAGTCATTTTAGAGCTTAAATGCACAAAATCACTTCTTTAGAGCTTCTAAGAACACCAATTCTGTGTTTTAGTGCAACTAAACAAATTATGAGAATGCGAGGCCACAGATGCTCAAAAACATCTTTCTCAGTGAGAAAAAGTTGCTAAATGCAATTTTAAGAGCAAAGCTCAAGTACATGAAAAAAATTTATTTCTAATGAAATGAACAGTTTTTTGCAATGCAGAAGACAGATTTTCATGTGTTTGAGCTTTTTTGCAGAAAAAGTCATTTTAGAGCTTAAATGCACAAAATCACTTCTTTAGAGCTTCTAAGAACACCAATTCTGTGTTTTAGTGCAACTAAACAAATTATGAGAATGCGAGGCCACAGATGCTCAAAAACTTCTTTCTCAGTGAGAAAAAGTTGTAAATGCAATTTTAAGAGCAAAGCTCAAGTACATGAAAAATTTTTCTAATGAAATGAACAATTTTTTTGCAATGCAGAAGGACAGATTTTCATGGTTTGAGCTTTTTTTGCAGAAAAAGTCATTTTAGAGATTAAATGCACAAAATCACTTCTTTAGAGCTTCTAAGAACACCAATTCTGTGTTTTAGTGCAACTAAGCAAATTATGAGAATGCGAGGCCACAGATGCTCAAAAACATCTTTCTCAGTGAGAAAAAGTTGCTAAATGCAATTTTAAGAGCAAAGCTCAAGTACATGAAAAATGTTTCTTTCTAATGAAATGAACAGTTTTTTGCAATGCAGAAGACAGATTTTCATGTGTTTGAGCTTTTTTGCAGAAAAAGTCATTTTAGAGCTTAAATGCACAAAATCACTTCTTTAGAGCTTCTAAGAACACCAATTCTGTGTTTTAGTGCAACTAAGCAAATTATGAGATTGCGAGGCCACAGATGCTCAAAAAACATCTTTCTCAGTGAGAAAAAGTTGCTGAAATGCAATTTTAAGAGCAAAGCTCAAGTACATGAAAAATGTTTCTTTCTAATGAAATGAACAGTTTGTTGCAATGCAGAAGACAGATTTTCATGATTTTGACCTTTTTTTGCAGAAAAAGTCATTTTAGAGCTTAAATGCACAAAATCACTTCTTTAGAGCTTCTAAGAACACCAATTCTGTGTTTTAGTGCAACTAAGCAAATTATGAGAATGCGAGGCCACAGATGCTCAAAAACATCTTTCTCAGTGAGAAAAAGTTGCTAAATGCAATTTTAAGAGCAAAGCTCAAGTACATGAAAAATGTTTCTTTCTAATGAAATGAACAGTTTTTTGCAATGCAGAAGACAGATTTTCATGAGTTTGAGCTTTTTTGCAGAAAAAGTCATTTTAGAGCTTAAATGCACAAAATCACTTCTTTAGAGCTTCTAAGAACACCAATTCTGTGTTTTAGTGCAACTAAACAAATTATGAGAATGCGAGGCCACAGATGCTCAAAAACTTCTTTCTCAGTGAGAAAAAGTTGCTAAATGCAATTTTAAGAGCAAAGCTCAAGTACATGAAAAAAATTTCTTTCTATGAAATGAACAGTTTTTTGCAATGCAGAAGACAGATTTTCATGTGTTTGAGCTTTTTTTGCAGAAAAAGTCATTTTAGAGCTTAAATGCACAAAATCACTTCTTTAGAGCTTCTAAGAACACCAATTCTGTGTTTAGTGCAACTAAGCAAATTATGAGAATGCGAGGCCACAGATGCTCAAAAATTTTTCTCAGTGAGAAAAAGTTGCTAAATGCAATTTTAAGAGCAAAGCTCAAGTACATGAAAAATGTTTCTTTCTAATGAAATGAACAGTTTTTTGCAATGCAGAAGACAGATTTTCATGAGTTTGAGCTTTTTCGCAGAAAGTCATTTTAGAGCTTAAATGCACAAAATCACTTCTTTAGAGCTTCTAAGAACACCAATTCTGTGTTTAGTGCAACTAAGCAAATTATGAGAATGCGAGGCCACAGATGCTCAAAAACTTATTTCTCAGTGAGAAAAAGCTGCTAAATGCAATTTTAAGAGCAAAGCTCAAGTACATGAAAAATTTTTCTTTCTAATGAAATGAACAGTTTTTTGCAATGCAGAAGACAGATTTTCATGTGTTTGAGCTTTTTTGCAGAAAAAGTCATTTTAGAGCTTAAATGCACAAAATCACTTCTTTAGAGCTTCTAAGAACACCAATTCTGTGTTTTAGTGCAACTAAGCAAATTATGAGAATGTGAGGCCACAGATGCTCAAAAACATCTTTCTCAGTGAGAAAAAGCTGCTAAATGCAATTTTAAGAGCAAAGCTCAAGTACATGAAATTTTTCTTTCTAATGAAATGAACAGTTTTTTGCAATGCAGAAGACAGATTTTCATGTGTTTGAGCTTTTTTGCAGAAAAAGTCATTTTAGAGCTTAAATGCACAAAATCACTTCTTTAGAGCTTCTAAGAACACCAATTCTGTGTTTTAGTGCAACTAAGCAAATTATGAGAATGCGAGGCCACAGATGCTCAAAAACTTATTTCTCAGTGAGAAAAAGCTGCTAAATGCAATTTTAAGAGTAAAGCTCATCTACATAAAACATGTTTCTTTCTCATGAAATAAATAGTTTTTTGCAATGCAGAAGACAGATTTTCATGAGTTTTAGCTTTTTTGCAGAAAAAGTCATTTTAGAGCTTAAATGCACAAAATCACTTCTTTAGAGCTTCTAAGAACACCAATTCTGTGTTTAGTGCAACTAAGCAAATTATGAGAATGTGAGGCCACAGATGCTCAAAAACATCTTTCTCAGTGAGAAAAAGTTGCTAAATGCAATTTTAAGAGCAAAGCTCAAGTACATGAAAAATTTTTCTTTCTAATTAAATGAACAGTTTTTTGCAATGCAGAAGACAGATTTTCATGTGTTTGAGCTTTTTTGCAGAAAAAGTCATTTTAGAGCTTAAATGCACAAAATCACTTCTTTAGAGCTTCTAAGAACACCAATTCTGTGTTTTAGTGCAACTAAGCAAATTATGAGAATTCGAGGCCACAGATGCTCAAAAATTATTTCTCAGTGAGAAAAAGTTGCTAAATGCAATTTTAAGAGTAAAGCTCAATCTACATAAAAAAATGTTTCTTTCTTAATTAAATGAACAGTTTTTTGCAATGCAGAAGACAGATTTTCATGTGTTTGAGCTTTTTTGCAGAAAAAGTCATTTTAGAGCTTAAATGCACAAAATCACTTCTTTAGAGCTTCTAAGAACACCAATTCTGTGTTTAGTGCAACTAAGCAAATGATGGGAATTCGAGGCCATATATGCTCAGAAGATTATTTCTCAGTGAGAAAAAGTTGCTAAATGCAATTTTAAGAGTAAAGCTCATCTACATAAAACATGTTTCTTTCTCATGAAATAAATAGTTTTTTGCAATGCAGAAGACAGATTTGCATGAGTTTTAGCTTTTTTGCAGAAAAAGTCATTTTAGAGCTTAAATGCACAAAATCACTTCTTTAGAGCTTTAAGAACACCAATTCTGTGTTTAGTGCAACTAAGCAAATTATGAGAATGCGAGGCCACAGATGCTCAAAAACATCTTTCTCAGTGAGAAAAAGTTGCTAAATGCAATTTTAAGAGCAAAGCTCAAGTACATGAAAAATGTTTCTTTCTAATGAAATGAACAGTTTTTTGCAATGCAGAAGACAGATTTTCATGAGTTTTAGCTTTTTTGCAGAAAAAGTCATTTTAGAGCTTAAATGCACAAAATCACTTCTTTAGAGCTTCTAAGAACACCAATTCTGTGTTTAGTGCAACTAAGCAAATTATGAGAATGCGAGGCCACAGATGCTCAAAAACATCTTTCTCAGTGAGAAAAAGTTGCTAAATGCAATTTTAAGAGCAAGCTCAAGTACATGAAAAATGTTTCTTTCTAATGAAATGAACAGTTTTTTGCAATGCAGAAGACAGATTTTCATGAGTTTGAGCTTTTTTGCAGAAAAAGTCATTTTAGAGCTTAAATGCACAAAATCACTTCTTTAGAGCTTCTAAGAACACCAATTCTGTGTTTTAGTGCAACTAAGCAAATTATGAGAATGCGAGGCCACAGATGCTCAAAAACATCTTTCTCAGTGAGAAAAAGTTGCTAAATGCAATTTTAAGAGCAAAGCTCAAGTACATGAAAAAAAATTATTTCTACTGAAATGAACAGTTTTTTGCAATGCAGAAGACAGATTTTCATGTGTTTGAGCTTTTTCGCAGAAAAAGTCATTTTAGAGCTTAAATGCACAAAATCACTTCTTTAGAGCTTCTAAGAACACCAATTCTGTGTTTAGTGCAACTAAGCAAATGATGGGAATTCGAGGCCATATATGCTCAGAAGATTATTTCTCAGTGAGAAAAAGTTGCTAAATGCAATTTTAAGAGTAAAGCTCATCTACATAAAAAATGTTTCTCTCATGAAATGAACAGTTTTTTGCAATGCAGAAGACAGATTTGCGTGAGTTTTAGCTTTTTTGTAGAACAAGTCATTTTAGAACTAAATGCACAAAATCACTTCTTTAGAGCTTCTAAGAACACCAATTCTGTGTTTAGTGCAACTAAGCAAATGATGAGAATACGAGGTCACAGATGCTCAAAAGCTTCTTTCTCAGTGATAAAAAGTTGCTAAATGCAATTTTAAGAGAAAAGCTCAACTACATGAAAAATGTT
This sequence comes from Schizopygopsis pylzovi, assembly GCA_027422435.1. NCBI lineage: Eukaryota > Metazoa > Chordata > Actinopteri > Cypriniformes > Cyprinidae > Schizopygopsis > Schizopygopsis pylzovi. The sequence goes on from CM049834.1 coordinate 9,439,153, forward strand.
TCTTTCTACTGCAATGAAATGTTTTTTTTGCAATACAGAAGACAGATTTTCATGAGTTTGAGCTTTTTTGCAGAACAAGTCATTTTAGAACTTAAATGCACAAAATCACTTCTTTAGAGCTTCTAAGAACACCAATTCTGTGTTTAGTGCAACTAAGCAAATGATGGGAATTCGAGGCCACATACTGTATGCTCAAAAGCTTCTTTCACAGTGAGAAAAATTTGCTAAATGCAAGTTTGAGAGCAAAGCTCAACTACATGAAAAATTTTTTCTTTCTAATGAAATTAACTGTTTTTTTGAAAATGCAGAAGACAGATTTTCATGAGTTTGAGCTTTTTTGCACAAAAAGTCATTTTAGAAGCTTAAATGCACAAAATCACTTCTTTAGAGCTTCTAAGAACACCAATTCTGTGTTTAGTGCAACTAAGCAAATGATGGGAATTCGAGGCCACATGTATGCTCAAAAGCTTCTTTCTCAGTGAGAAAAAGTTGCTAAATGCAATTTAAGAGTAAAGCTCAATCTACATGAAATATTTTTCTTTCTATGAAATAAAAAGTTTTTTGCAATGCAGAAGACAGATTTTCATGAGTTTGAGCTTTTTTGCAGAAAAAGTCATTTTAGAGCTTAAATGCACAAAATCACTTCTTTAGAGCTTCTAAGAACACCAATTCTGTGTTTAGTGCAACTAAGCAAATTATGAGAATCGAGGCCACAGATGCTCAAAAATTATTTCTCAGTGAGAAAAAGTTGCTAAATGCAATTTTAAGAGCAAAGCTCATGTACATGAAAAATGTTTCTTTCTAATGAAATAAAGTTTTTTGCAATGCAGAAGACAGATTTTCATGAGTTTGAGCTTTTTTGCAGAAAAAGTCATTTTAGAGCTTAAATGCACAAAATCACTTCTTTAGAGCTTCTAAGAACACCAATTCTGTGTTTAGTGCAACTAAGCAAATTATGAGAATGCGAGGCCACAGATGCTCAAAAACATCTTTCTCAGTGAGAAAAAGTTGCTAAATGCAATTTTAAGAGCAAAGCTCAAGTACATGAAAAAAAATTATTTCTACTGAAATGAACAGTTTTTTGCAATGCAGAAGACAGATTTTCATGTGTTTGAGCTTTTTTGCAGAAAAAGTCATTTTAGAGCTTAAATGCACAAAATCACTTCTTTAGAGCTTCTAAGAACACCAATTCTGTGTTTAGTGCAACTAAGCAAATGATGGGAATCGAGGCCACAGATGCTCAAAAGCTCTTTCTCAGTGAGAAAAAGTTGCTAAATGCAATTTTAAGAGTAAAGCTCATCTACATGAAAAAATGTTTCTTTCTATGAAATGAACAGTTTTTTTGCAATGCAGAAGACAGATTTTCATGAGTTTGAGCTTTTTTGTAGAAACAAGTCATTTTAGAACTTAAATGCACAAAATCACTTCTTTAGAGCTTCTAAGAACACCAATTCTGTGTTTAGTGCAACTAAGCAAATGATGGGAATTCGAGGTCCACATAGATGCTCAAAAGCTTCTTTCTCAGTGAGAAAAAGTTGCTAAATGCAATTTTAAGAGAAAGCTCAACTACATGAAAAATGTTTCTTTCTATGAATGAACTGTTTTTTGCAATACAGAAGACAGATTTTCATGAGTTTGAGCTTTTTGCAGAACAAGTCATTTTAGAACTTAAATGCACAAAATCACTTCTTTAGAGCTTCTAAGAACACCAATTCTGTGTTTAGTGCAACTAAGCAAATGATGGGAATTCGAGGCCACAGATGCTCAAAAGCATCTTTCTCAGTGAGAAAAATTTGCTAAATGCAAGTTTGAGAGCAAAGCTCAACTACATGAAAAATGTTTCTTTCTACTGAAATGAAAGTTTTTTTTAAAAATACAGAAGACAGATTTTCATGAGTTTGAGCTTTTTTGCAGAACAAGTCATTTTAGAACTTAAATGCACAAAATCACTTCTTTAGAGCTTCTAAGAACACCAATTCTGTGTTTAGTGCAACTAAGCAAATGATGGGAATTCGAGGCCACATACTGTATGCTCAAAAGCTTCTTTCACAGTGAGAAAAATTTGCTAAATGCAAGTTTGAGAGCAAAGCTCAACTACATGACATTTTTTTCTTTCTAATGAACTTAACTGTTTTTTGCGATGCAGAAGACAGATTTTCATGAGTTTGAGCTTTTGTGCACAAAAAGTCATTTTAGAGCTTAAATGCACAAAATCACTTCTTTAGATCTTCTAAGAACACCAATTCTGTGTTTAGTGCAACTAAGCAAATTATGGGAATTCGAGGCCACATATGCTCAGAAGATTATTTCTCAGTGAGAAAAAGTTGCTAAATTCAATTTTAAGAGTAAAGCTCATCTACATAAAACATGTTTCTTTCTCATGAAATAAAATGTTTTTTGCAATGCAGAAGACAGATTTTCATGAGTTTGAGCTTTTTTGCAGAAAAAGTCATTTTAGAGCTTAAATGCACAAAATCACTTCTTTAGATCTTCTAAGAACACCAATTCTGTGTTTAGTGCAACTAAGCAAATTATGAGAATGCGAGGCCACAGATGCTCAAAAACATCTTTCTCAGTGAGAAAAAGTTGCTAAATGCAATTTTAAGAGCAAAGCTCAAGTACATGAAAAAAAATTATTTCTACTGAAATGAACAGTTTTTTGCAATGCAGAAGACAGATTTGCGTGAGTTTTAGCTTTTTTGTAGAACAAGTCATTTTAGAGCTAAATGCACAAAATCACTTCTTTAGAGCTTCTAAGAACACCAATTCTGTGTTTAGTGCAACTAAGCAAATGATGAGAATACGAGGTCACAGATGCTCAAAAGCTTCTTTCTCAGTGAGAAAAAGTTGCTAAATGCAATTTTAAGAGCAAAGCTCAACTACATGAAAAATGTTTCTTTCTACTGAAATGAAATGTTTTTTTTGCAATGCAGAAGACAGATTTTCATGAGTTTGAGCTTTTTTGCAGAACAAGTCATTTTAGAACTTAAATGCACAAAATCACTTCTTTAGAGCTTCTAAGAACACCAATTCTGTGTTTAGTGCAACTAAGCAAATGATGGGAATTCGAGGCCACATATGCTCAAAAGCTTCTTTCACAGTGAGAAAAATTAGCTAAATGCAAGTTTGAGAGCAAAGCTCAACTACATGACATTTTTTTCTTTCTAATGAACTTAACTGTTTTTTGCGATGCAGAAGACAGATTTTCATGAGTTTGAGCTTTTGTGCACAAAAAGTCATTTTAGAGCTTAAATGCACAAAATCACTTCTTTAGATCTTCTAAGAACACCAATTCTGTGTTTAGTGCAACTAAGCAAATTATGAGAATGCGAGGCCACAGATGCTCAAAAACATCTTTCTCAGTGAGAAAAAGTTGCTAAATGCAATTTTAAGAGCAAAGCTCAAGTACATGAAAAATGTTTCTTTCTAATGAAATGAACAGTTTTTTGCAATGTAGAAGACAGATTTTCATGAGTTTGAGCTTTTTTGTAGAACAAGTCATTTTAGAGCTAAATGCACAAAATCACTTCTTTAGAGCTTCTAAGAACACCAATTCTGTGTTTAGTGCAGCTAAGCAAATGATGATAATGCGAGGTCACAGATGCTCAAAAGCTTCTTTCTCAGTGAGAAAAAGTTGCTAAATGCAATTTTTAGAGCAAAGCTCAACTACATGAAAAATTTTTCTTTCTATGAAATGAAATGTTTTTTGCAATGCAGAAGACAGATTTTCATGAGTTTGAGCTTTTTTGCAGAAAAATTCATTTTAGAGATTAAATGCACAAAATCACTTCTTTAGAGCTTCTAAGAACACCAATTCTGTGTTTAGTGCAACTAAGCAAATTATGGGAATTCGAGGCCACATATGCTCAAAAGCTTCTTTCACAGTGAGAAAAAGGTTGCAAAATGCAATTTTGAAGAGCAAAGCTCAACTACATGAAAAAATGTTTCTTTCTACTGAAAAGAAATGTTTTTTGCAATGCAGAAGACAGATTTTCATGAGTTTGAGGTTTTTTGAAAAAAGTCATTTTAGAGCTTAAATGCACAAAATCACTTCTTTAGATTTCTAAGAACACCAATTCTGGTTTAGTGCAACTAAGCAAATGATGGGAATTCGAGGCCACATATGCTCAAAAGCTTCTTTCACAGTGAGAAAAAGTTGCTAAATGCAATTTTGAGAGCAAAGCTCAACTACATGAAATTTTTTTCTTTCTACTGAAATGAAATGTTTTTTGCAATGCAGAAGACAGATTTTCATGAGTTTGAGCTTTTTTGCAGAACAAGTCATTTTAGAGCTTAAATGCACAAAATCACTTCTTTAGAGCTTCTAAGAACACCAATTCTGTGTTTAGTGCAACTAAGCAAATGATGGGAATTCGAGGCCACATATGCTCAAAAGCTTCTTTCACAGTGAGAAAAAGTTGCAAAATGCAATTTTAAGAGCAAAGCTCAACTACATGAAAAATGTTTCTTTCTACTGAAATAAAATGTTTTTTTGCAATGCAGAAAACAGATTTTCATGAGTTTGAGGTTTTTTAAAGAACAAGTCATTTTAGAGCTTAAATGCACAAAATCACTTCTTTAGAGCTTCTAAGAACACCAATTCTGTGTTTAGTGCAACTAAGCAAATGATGGGAATTCGAGGCCACATATGCTCAAAAGCTTCTTTCACAGTGAGAAAAAAGTTGCTTAATGCAATTTTGAGAGCAAAGCTCAACTACATGATATTTTTTTTTATTTCCAAAGAAATTAACTGTTTTTTGCAATGCAGAAGACAGATTTTCATGAGTTTGAGCTTTTGTGCACAAAAAGTCATTTTAGAGCTTAAATGCACAAAATCACTTCTTTAGATCTTCTAAGAACACCAATTCTGTGTTTAGTGCAACTAAGCAAATTATGAGAATGCGAGGCCACAGATGCTCAAAAACATCTTTCTCAGTGAGAAAAAGTTGCTAAATGCAATTTTAAGAGCAAAGCTCAAGTACATGAAAAATGTTTCTTTCTAATGAAATGAACAGTTTTTTGCAATGTAGAAGACAGATTTTCATGAGTTTGAGCTTTTTTGTAGAACAAGTCATTTTAGAGCTAAATGCACAAAATCACTTCTTTAGAGCTTCTAAGAACACCAATTCTGTGTTTAGTGCAGCTAAGCAAATTATGATAATGCGAGGTCACAGATGCTCAAAAGCTTCTTTCTCAGTGAGAAAAAGTTGCTAAATGCAATTTTTAGAGCAAAGCTCAACTACATGAAAAATGTATCTTTCTACTGAAATGAAATGTTTTTTGCAATGCAGAAAACAGATTTTCATGAGTTTGAGCTTTTTTGCGGAACAATTCATTTTAGAGATTAAATGCACAAAATCACTTCTTTAGAGCTTCTAAGAACACCAATTCTGTGTTTAGTGCAACTAAGCAAATGATGGGAATTCGAGGCCACATATGCTCAAAAGCTTCTTTCACAGTGAGAAAAGGTTGCAAAATGCAATATTGAGAGCAAAGCTCAACTACATGAAAAAATGTTTCTTTCTACTGAAAAGAAATGTTTTTTGCAATGCAGAAGACAGATTTTCATGAGTTTGAGGTTTTTTGAAGAACAAGTCATTTTAGAGCTTAAATGCACAAAATCACTTCTTTAGATTTTCTAAGAACACCAATTCTGCGTTTAGTGCAACTAAGCAAATGATGGGAATTCGAGGCCACATATGCTCAAAAGCTTCTTTCACAGTGAGAAAAAAGTTGCTTAATGCAATTTTGAGAGCAAAGCTCAACTACATGATATTTTTTTTATTTCTACTGTAATGAAATATTTTTTGCAATGCAGAAGACAGATTTTCATGAGTTTGAGCTTTTTTGCAGAACAAGTCATTTTAGAACTTAAATGCACAAAATCACTTCTTTAGAGCTTCTAAGAACACCAATTCTGTGTTTAGTGCAACTAAGCAAATGATGGGAATTCGAGGCCACATATGCTCAAAAGCTTCTTTCACAGTGAGAAAAGGTTGCAAAATGCAATATTGAGAGCAAAGCTCAACTACATGAAAAAATGTTTCTTTCTACTGAAATAAAATGTTTTTTGCAATGCAGAAAACAGATTTTCATGAGTTTGAGGTTTTTTAAAGAACAAGTCATTTTAGAGCTTAAATGCACAAAATCACTTCTTTAGAGCTTCTAAGAACACCAATTCTGTGTTTAGTGCAACTAAGCAAATGATGGGAATTCGAGGCCACATATGCTCAAAAGCTTCTTTCACAGTGAGAAAAAAGTTGCTTAATGCAATTTTGAGAGCAAAGCTCAACTACATGATATTTTTTTTTATTTCCAAAGAAATTAACTGTTTTTTGCAATGCAGAAGACAGATTTTCATGAGTTTGAGCTTTTTTGCAGAACAAGTCATTTTAGAGCTTAAATGCACAAAATCACTTCTTTAGAGCTTCTAAGAACACCAATTCTGTGTTTTAGTGCAACTAAGCAAATTATGAGAATGCGAGGCCAAAGATGCTCAAAAACTTCTTTCTCAGTAAGAAAAAGTTGCTAAATGCTTTTTTTTTTTTTTGGTTCATTTTAGGTCAGACAAAAATGTAAGGCAAATATTGTAATCTAATACAAATACAATATATGTTGCACATATCTTCATATAACATACCAATTCGGATTAGAACAAATAAAACAAGTCATGTATAGTTATATATTCAAATATAGTATGTAACAAAAAAAAAAAAGAAAGAAGAGAAAAAAATAAATAATAATTAAGATACAGTTGTCTCCTTTAAATATTCCAGAAATGGGCTCCAGACTTTCAAAAACAGTTTTGGCTTTTGTTTTATTGCAAACTGAATCTTTTCCATCCTGAGAGCATGTAAAACATCAAAAACCCATTGGCGATAAGGAGGTGGAGCTGCTGACTTCCAATTCATAAGAATAAGTCGCCTAGCCAGTAGAGTTGCTAAGGCTACACTGTCAGCCTGTAATGTGTTTAAGTTGATAGATTCGGGAAGAATGCCAAACAACGCTGTCAAGGGGTTGGGGTCTAATGGTAAAGAAAAAATAACAGAAAAGCATCTGAAGATTTTCCTCCAGAAATCAGACAGTTTCGGACAGGACCAGAATGAATGCAATAACGTGGCTGGTTCAGTTTCGCAGCGAAGGCAGGTTGGGTCAAAATCAGGGAATATTTTGTTTAGTTTAGTTCTAGACCAATGGACTCTGTGCACTACCTTAAATTGAATGAGAGTGTGTCTAGAATGTATGGATGATGAGTGTATTCGGGCAAGAATTAGATCCCACGTATTTTCCTCAAGCCTCAAATTCAATTCCTCTTCCCAGAGCGCCTTCAGTGGGCGCATTGAGGGGGATTGTTTTGTGTTAATTATAGTATATATTTTTGAAATAGCCCCTTTCAATGATGTGTACAGGTCTAAAATCTCATCAAGTATATTTTTCTTTGGCAAGAAGGGAAAGCTAGAAAACTTCTTGCCAATAAAGTTCCGTATCTGAAAGTATCTAAATAAATGGGAGCTGGGTAAGTCAAATTTCTCTCTAAGTTGTGTGAAGGATGCTTGTGTTAGCTATGTATAGCTGACTAACTGTAGCTAAACCATGTTCCCTCCAGATGTTAAAGGCCCCGTCCATCAAAGAGGGTGGAAAAGAAATATTACAAAAAACCGGCGCTTGAATACAAGGGTCTTTAAGGTCTAATGCTAAACGGAACTGAGACCAAATCCTTAATGAATGTTTAACAACTGTTTTTTTTTTAATTAAAGTAGTATACTTAAAAGAAACTGGTACACTTAGTAAGGATGTTAAGGTTGCTGGTATACAAGAGGCAGCTTCCATCTGTACCCATTGATACTCCTTTAATTGTAGATCCTGCTGTACCCAATATAACAGATTCCTAATGTTCGCTGCCCAATAATAGGTTTGAAAATTTGGTAGAGCCAGGCCACCCAAACACTTTGGTTTCATAAGGTGACTTTGATTAATTCGTTTTGACTTATTCCATATAAAAGAAGAAATATTCCTCTGCAAAATTGTAAAAAAGGATTTTGGGATAAATATAGGAAGGCACTGGAAAAGATATAGAAATTTAGGAAGAACATTCATTTTAATAACATTCACCCTTCCTATCAAAGACAGAGGGAGACATTTCCAGGACATAAAGAGAGACTTAACATGGTTATGGAGAGGACTAATGTTGGCACTGAACAGGTCAGAATATTTACGGGTCACCTGAATCCCCAAATATTTAAAGCGATTCCTGATAACCTTGAATTGAAAGTCTGAATATGATATCTGAAGGGAAGGTGAGTTCAGTGGGAACAGTTCACTTTTACAGAAATTTAATTTGTATCCTGAAAAACTACTATAGATATCTAGAATAGAGAGAGTTTGAGGAATAGAAGAGAGAGGGTTAGATAAGAAAAGAAGAAGGTCATCAGCATATAAAGAAACCTTATGCACTGTTCCTGCACGAATGATACCACAGACCTGTGCACTGGACAGTAGGGCAATTGCAAGGGGTTCAATGGCTATAGCAAACAACAATGGGGAAAGGGGGCAACCCTGTCTTGTGCCCCGTTGTAGATTGAAATACTCTGAAAATACATTATTGGTACGTACAGAAGCTTTAGGGGCTGCATATAAAAGTTTAATCCAAGAAGTAAATATGGGGCCAAATCCAAATTTTCCTAAGATCTGAAAAAGATAATTCCATTCAACACGATCAAACGCCTTTTCCGCGTCAAGTGACAGCACCACCTCTGGGTTGTTTGAATGGGAAGAATACACTATATTAAAAAGACGTCTAATATTAGAAAAAGAATATCTATCCCGAATAAAACCAGTTTGATCAGGTGAAATTATTTGACCCACAGAATTTTCAACACGGACAGATAAAAGTTTGGCTAAGATCTTATAGTCACAATTTAGCAGAGAGATTCCAGTGGATTCTTGTCTTTCTTTAGGAGCAGCGAAATAGTCGCTTGATAGAGACTTGCAGGCAAACAACCATTCTGAAGGCTTTCTGAGAAAACCAAAAGTAAAATTGGGCTTAATAAATTAGAAAAAACTTTATAGAATTCTGTTGGAAACCCATCAGGCCCTGAGGCCTTACCAGATTTCATAGATGCTACAGATTCCTTAATTTCTTCAATTTGAATGTTCTTCTCTAAAGAGTCATGAGACAACTTATTAATAGTGGGAAATTCGATTCCATTAAGAAAGGTGTTCATTACAAAATCATCTGGTGGGGATTCTGAGGAATATAAATTAACATAAAATTCTTTAAATTCAGAATTAATTTCTTTATAGTTTACAGTGATGGCTCCTGATTGTAATCTTAGTTGGGGAATCATTCGAGATGCTTCAGCCTCACGAATCTGGCGGGCAAGTAACTTCCCAGTCTTATCACTCTGCTCATAAACCCTATGTTGAGCACGTAGAGTCAGTTTTTCAGCTTCATCGGTTGATAATAAGTTATATTCTGCCTGTAAGAACTGACGTTCTTCAAAAAGTTCAGGAGATGGATCTGAGGCATATTGACTATCAATAAGTGCAATAGAGTTAGATATTTCTTTAAGTCGTCTTTTCTTCTCTTGATTTTTATGGGATGAATAAGAAATTATTAGACCACGTAAATAACATTTCAGGCATTCCCAAATAGTAGAGTATGGCATGCCTGGCGTAGTATTGACTTCCATAAAACTTGATATATTGGAGGAGATCAATTCAATAAAATCCTTGTCAGATAGGAGACCTGGATTAAGACGCCACTGACAGCATTTAGGTGGTTGATATGGAATCTGAAGATCTAATATAATTGGTGCATGATCCGAAATTACAATACTTTGGTAAGAACAGTCCTGTAAGTATGGAAGAAATTTATGGTCCAGAAATAAATAATCAATGCGAGAATACGTCTGGTGGACATGAGAAAAAAAAGAATACTTCCTTTCAGACGGATGCAAATGGCGGAATACATCACATATACCATATTTTTGCATGAATGTGTGGATAATAGAAGCGCATTTTGATAGAGCTATGATCTTTTTGGAAGATCTGTCAAGAACAGGAGACATAACGCAGTTAAAGTCCCCAGCCAAAATAAGTGGGTGTGAATGAATATTAGGGATACACGACAAAAAAGAGGAAATAAAAGTAGGATCGTCATAATTGGGAGCGTAAACATTTGCAAGGGTCAAGGGGGTCGAGAAAAGTGTTCCTGATACAATAATGTATCTTCCTTTATGATCTACAATAGTGTCAGAGGCCACAAACGGAAAAGATTTATGCACTAAGATTGCACAACCTCTAGATTTAGAGTGAAATATTGAATGGAAAACCTGTCCAACCCAATCCCTTTTTAATCTAAAGTGGTCAACAGAGCGAAGATGTGTTTCTTGCAAAAAAACAAAGTCTGCCCGTAAGCTCTTTAGATGGTTCAAGACTCGGCTGCGTTTAACAGGATTGTTAACAGCCTTACAATTCCAGCTGACATATCTCAAAGAGTTTGCCATATAACTGTGTTAAATGAAAGATACCAATACATCGTTTTTAGAGAAATAATGGAAAAAAAGAGCCCAACAGAATGTATATATATAAAAAAAAAAATTAAAATAAAATAAATGAACACTGTGAAAAATGACTGAACTTCGAAATGAACTCTTTGAGACAGAACCCCACACCCTCCCACCTTGCCCACCCTTATTCCCCATACCCACTCTCCACCTATGAACCAAGCTAACACTACCCTTGACGGAGTGTACGCTTCCCTGGGTTAACACCCAATGATACGTGCGAGTCACTTTTGATCGAAACTCGAACGTAACTCTGCAAACTTCTAGATCATGTTACAACCAAAACATGAAACTGAACTTTTAAATATTGTTATAAAGAGTAGAGAAAAGGGAGAAGTAAAACGGATTTTTTAACTCTACAATTTTCTCGACTATTCATTATTATTGCACCACGTCGAGAATTCCCGTGAAGAATAATTAACTTTACCTCAACAAGACAAAGCAGGCTGTATAACGAAAATGTCTACAATAGAACGGGTAGTACAAAAAATACAATCTTTCAATTAGTCTGAAATTAAATTAGTCAATGATTAGACAAGCGGCAAATTTTAACCAGCGGACATTTAAATTACCTCAACCAAATAGTTTGTGTCCACTTTTTAAGGGGTCATTAAGTGCCGTTTCACATAGTCCATCGCTTCAGCTGGTGTATCAAACTTGTGCTCGACACCGTCATGTGTGATTCGAAAGCCGGTCAGGCCTCTCAGGCCATATTTCACATCAGATCGGGACCTCAGCACTCGTTTAACGTCATAATACGCTGCCCTCTTTTTTGCAATCTCAGAAGGGAAATCGGGGAAAATGTAGACAGTTTGTTATTTGAATTTGAGCTGTTTGGTTTGAATGGCCCTCCGAAGAATGTCCTCCTTGACGTCAAATCGGTGAAAGCATATGACAAACGCCCACGGCCGCTGACCCTCCGCGGGTCGTGCTACCAGCGTACGATGGGCTCGAGCCAGAAGCGGGGGTTCACAAAGATTGAATATTTCTTGCAGTGCTTCTGCAATAAATTTTGTGGACTGTGTGCCCTCCATACCCTCGGGAATACCCACAAGACGCACATTGCTTCTGCGAGAACAACATTCCAAATCTGTGCACTTAGCTTGAAGAGCAGCAATCTCGTTCCGCAAGGAGGCCACGGCCGGTTCAAGCACTTGTAAACTAGTCGTCCACGCTGATGTCGCATTTTCCAGGCTAGTCAGTCTTTCCTCGTGCGTTCACTTCTGAAGTTACCGCCGTTAACGAATTGTGCACCTCTTCTCGCAGAGATGATATTTCTTTCCGGAACTCGGCTGCATGAGCATCAAACTTTTGGTAAATTCCAGCTTCCAAGGACTTAATCGCTGCCATTATTGTAGCACCATCCGTTATGCTAGTTTCATCTTTAGCTGACTCTGCAGATCCGTTAGAGCTCCCAGTGTCAGTCTTTTTCTGTCGCGGAGCCTTCGACATTGAGGCGCGAGGTTATGAAAAATCGCACAAAATAATGTAACAACTGTAACAAGTAAATTAAAACGTGTTGTAACTTATGTGGAAAGTAAATATAGCGATCAGTTTGCAGAGCTCCCGATCCTGCGACTTCACATGGCAGACGTTAAGCTCTAAAATGACTTTTTCTGCAAAAAAGCTCAAACACATGAAAATCTGTCTTCTGCATTGCAAAAAAACAGTTCATTTCATTAGAAATATTTTTTTTTCATGTACTTGAGCTTTGCTCTTAAAATTGCATTTAGCAACTTTTTCTCACTGAGAAAGAAGTTTGTGAGCATCTGTGACCTCGCATTCTCATAATTTGCTTAGTTGCACTAAACACAGAATTGGTGTTCTTAGAAGCTCTTAAGAAGTGATTTTGTGCCTTTAAGCTCTAAATTGACTTGTTCTGCAAAAAAGTTCAAACACGTGAAAATCTGTCTTCTGCATTGCAAAAAACATTTAATTTCATTAGAAAGAAAACATTTTCATGTACTTGAGCTTTGCTCTTAAAATTGCATTTAGTAACTTTTTCTCACTGAGAAAGAAGCTTTTGAGCATCTGTGGCATTGCATTCTCATCATTTGCTTAGTTGCACTAAACACAGAATTGGTGTTCTTAGAAGCTCTAAAGAAGTGATTTTGTGCAATTAAGCTCTAAATTGACTTTTTCTGCAAAAAGTTCAAACTCATGAAAATCTGTCTTCTGCATTGCAAAAAACATTTCATTTCATTAGAAAGAAAAAAAATTCATGTACTTGAGCTTTGCTCTTAAAATTACATTTAGCAACTTTTTCTCACTGAGAAAGAAGCTTTTGAGCATCTGTGGCATTGCATTCTCATCATTTGCTTAGTTGCACTAAACACAGAATTGGTGTTCTTAGAAGCTCTAAAGAAGTGATTTTGTGCAATTAAGGTCTACATTGACTTGTTCTGCAAAAAAAGCTCAAACTCATGAAAATCTGTCTTCTGCATTGCAAAAAACATTTCATTTCATTAGAAAGAATAATTTTTCATGTACTTGAGCTTTGCTCATAAAATTGCATTTATCAACTTTTTCTCACTGAGAAATAAGCTTTTGATAATCTGTGGCCTTGCATTCCCATCATTTGCTTAGTTGCACTAAACACAGAATTGGTGTTCTTAAAAGCTCTAAAGAAGTGATTTTGTGCAATTAAGGTCTAAAATGACTTTTTCTGCAAAAAAGCTCAAACTCATGAAAATCTGTCTTCTATATTGCAAAAAACATTTCATTTCATTAGAAAGAAAAAAAATTTGTGTACTTGAGCTTTGCTCTTAAAATTGCATTTAGCAACTTTTTCTCACTGAGAAAGAAGCTTTTGAGCATCTGTGGCATTGCATTCTTATCATTTGCTTAGTTGCACTAAACAGAGAATTGGTGTTCTTAGAAGCTCTTAAGAAGTGATTTTGTGCCTTTAAGCTCTAAATTGACTTGTTCTGCAAAAAAGTTCAAACACGTGAAAATCTGTCTTCTGCATTGCAAAAAACATTTAATTTCATTAGAAAGAAAACATTTTCATGTACTTGAGCTTTGCTCTTAAAATTGCATTTAGTAACTTTTTCTCACTGAGAAAGAAGCTTTTGAGCATCTGTGGCATTGCATTCTCATCATTTGCTTAGTTGCACTAAACACAGAATTGGTGTTCTTAGAAGCTCTAAAGAAGTGATTTTGTGCAATTAAGCTCTAAATTGACTTTTTCTGCAAAAAGTTCAAACTCATGAAAATCTGTCTTCTGCATTGCAAAAAACATTTCATTTTTTCAAGAAACATTTTTTCATGTAGTTGAGCTTTGCTCTTACAATTGCATTTAGCAACTTTTTCTCACTGAGAAAGAAGCTTTTGAACATCTGTGGCATTGCATTCTCATCATTTGCTTAGTTGCACTAAACACAGAATTGGTGTTCTTAGAAGCTCTAAAGAAGTGATTTTGTGCATTTAAGCTCTAAAATGACTTGTTCTGCAAAAAAGCTCAAACACGTGAAAATCTGTCTTCTGCATTGCAAAAAAAACATTTAATTTCATTAGAAAGAAACATTTTTCATGTACTTGAGCTTTGCTCTTAAAATTGCATTTAGCAACTTTGTTTCACTCAACTTTTGTCTCACGTACTCACAAAACATTTATAACCTGAACCTGTAAGTCGCTTTGGACAAAAGCGTCTGCTAAATGCATAAATGTAAATGTAAATACCGTGAGCCTTTTACCCCGTGTGTGCGGTAAAAGGCACCCCTTGATGCCTCATACTGTCGCGGGTTGCTGGGGCAAGAAGCTCGAAGGAGCAGATCCAAAATGTGATCTTATGATAATTTCTCAGATATGCGTACGTGCAATTCATAGAATGAACGTACGAACAGAAATAGCGCGTCTGCCTCTCTTTCAGATGTCGCAAATTATCTTACATTTGCGCGCAATTGAATGGTTTCAGCTCTCTGCTTTGTAAACGACTCCTAACTAATGTCATTAACATAGAAAATACAACCAATCATCATAATTTAGAACAGCGAACTGCAAGAACAGCTTACTTTTTTTTAAAACCTGCAGTACTCCGACAATACAAATTGTGTATTTCTGCCAATACCCTGTTGTATGTAGTATACAACTGCTACTGACTGGCAATGACATTGACAATGACCATTTATTTATATAGCACAATTAATTTAAACTTCAGTTGACCAATGTGCTTTCCAGTAAGTCATTAAAACAGAAAAACACACAACAAACAAACAAACAGTAAAGTTATAACATCATACAACTATGCCACCAACCATACGCTTTAGAAAATAAAAATGTCTTTAGCCTGGACTTAAAAATATTATCAGAAGAAGCTTGTATAATGGAGAGTGCCAAGGCGTTCCAAAGCCTAGAGGCAGCAATACAAAAAGCACAATCTCCCCTGCACTTAAGCCTCGACTTAGGGGTAGACAATAGATCCTGGTTGTAAGACCGAAGGGATCTAATCGGTTGATACTCAGTCAGTAACTCACAAAGATAGGTAGGGGCCAAACCATTTCTAGATTTATAAACAAGGAGCAAAATGTTTGTCCACTCTAAAACAAACAGGCAACCAGTGTAATGAGCGTAGAATAGGAGTAATATGCTCCCTCTTTTAATCCCCACTCAAAAGTCAAGCCGTAGCGTTTTGCACAAGCTGCAAGCGGGATATAGCTGTCTGCCTAATCCCAAAATAAAGTGAGTTGCAGTAGTCCAGCCTAGATAAAATAAGAGCGTGAATTACTTTTTCAAAATCTTTAAAAGAAAGAAAAGGCTTTGCTTTGGAAAGTAAACGCAGCTGAAAAAAGCAAGCTTTGACTACTGAATTTATTTGATGGTCAAACTTTAAGCCATCATCAAAAATGAAACCTAGGTTTTTCACCCATGATTTCAGACACAGAGACATCTCACCCAAATCCAAATTTGGGGAATCTAAAAATTCAAACGGAAGAAAAACAATAGTTTCAGTTTTATTTTCATGAAAAATAAAAAAAATTAATGAAAGCCTTCACATCCGCCAGACATGCCATAAGCCATTCAAATCCCACATAATTTTGTTTAACAGGCAGATAAACCTGAGTGTCATCCGCATAACAGTGAAATGACAGTCCATGTTTTCTAAAAATCTAGCCAATAGGGAGCATATAGAGAAAAAAGAGCAGAGGAGCAAAAATAGAACCCTGGAGAACCCCCCAAGTAATGTTCACCCATCTTGACTGAAAAACTTCTATTTGCAAAATACGATTTAAACAAATCTAAAGCTATACCTCTTAAACCAATGCAATGTTCTAATCGATCAATAAGAATAGCATGGTCGACTCTATCAAAGGCAGCCGTCAAAGCTAAGAGCACAAGGACTGCAAAATCCCCCGAATCACATGATATTAATATATCATTAAGAACCTTCAAAAGCGCAGTCTCGGTGGAATGGCATTTACGAAAACCTTACTAAAATGTTTCAAACATTGAGTTTTCAGCTAACAGCTGTTCTGACAACAGAAACAGTCAAATATAGCAATGAAAACTGTTTTATTGATAATTTAGCTGCATCAAAATACAGTACGTGGGCACAGAGAGGCAAACAAATGTAATAATAAATAATATAGGCTATGTACAGTTTGCATGTTCAGAAAAAGTGAGCAGCCCTGTCGGGCAAAAATGTAAACAGGTTTGTGTAAGTAAATTGCTCAATGCAAAGAAAGAGAAGTAATGGCGATTTAAAAATTCATGTAGAAAAGCCTTATGCTACAGACTTCCATTCACTCCTAGCTTCATTTTATCTTAAACACCTTACCACTACTAGCACGCACAAATCAGGCAACCAACTTGATTTAATTTACACACGCGATTGTACTGCAGATGACATTCTGGTTCAACCACTACATATCTCTGACCATTTCTTCATTACATTTACATTACATTTTGCTACCCCGGTGCCACCAACCCCCTTACTGGTTACTGTTAGACAATACCTACGCTCCCTTTCTCCCTCCCACATTTCCTCTGTAGTACCATCCTCTCTTTGGGGCAGTCATGGCCTAGTGGATAGAGCATTGGACTTGTAATCTGAGGTTGTGGGTTCGAATCTCGGCTCCGGCAGGAATTGTTCTCGACTGAGGTGAGACCCTTGAGCAAGGCGACCCCCGACTGCTCCTCGGGCGCCGCAGTGCTGGCTGCCCACTGCTCCATGTGTGTGCACTTGGATGGGTAAAATGCAGAGAACACATTTCACTGCTGGTTATACTCTGTATAATTGTGTATGTGACAAATAAAGCTCATCATCATCTCCCCTCACATACCCATTTCTTATCTCTGGATGTGAATGCAGCTACTGACACTTTATGCTCTACCTTAACCTCTTGTCTAGACGACATTTGTCCTCTCTACTCCAGGCCAGCACTCTCTACTCCACTGCCCCTTCTAACCCCTTGGTTATCTGATTTTCTTCGTGAACATCGAACCAGACTCCGAGCGGCAGAGAGAAAATGGCGCAAATCAAATGATCTGTCAGACCTGAGTAGGAATCAATTGTTGCTTTCATCCTTCTCCGCTGAAGTCCACACTGCCAAATCCGCACATTTCCACAACAAGATCAACAGCGCTCCAGACATGCATAATTTCTTCAGAACATTTAATTCTCTCCTCTGTCCTCCTTCACCACATCCCACCACTTCTATAACACCTGATGACTTTGCCACTTTTTTCACAGACAAAACTAGAACAATCAGTAGTCAGTTTTCCCCTCACACACAGGACCTCCAACCAACCACATCCACAGCTCAAACTCCCATCTTCTCCTTCTGTCCCCTCACTGAGGCGGAAGTATCCAAACTTCTCCTCTCCAGCCATCTTACAACATGTCCTCCAGACCCAATCCCCTCACACCTTCTCCAAGCAATCTCTCCCAAACCCTTACCAGCACATACACACATTATCAACAGATCTCTCCTCACAGGCATCTTCCCCACTGCGTTCAAGCAGGCTCTGGTAACCCCACTGCTAAAAAAAAACTACATTAAACACTTCTCCTATAGAAAACTACAGACCTGTCTCTCTCCTTCCATTCATAGCTAAAACACTCAAACGAGTTGTCTTCAACCAGGTCTCATTGTTTCTTTCACAGAACAACAAACTGGATGCTAAACAGTCAGGTTTCAGGAGTGGTCATTCAACTGAGACTGTGCTACTCTCAGTCACTGAAGCCCTGCGAATTGCAAAAGCCGATTCCAAATCATCAGTCCTCATTCTGCTGGATCTATCTGCCGCTTTTGACATTGTCAATCATCAGATCCTCCTGTCCACACTCTCATCACTGGAAATCACTGAGATTCCACTTCGCTGGTTTGAATCCTATCTCATTGGTTGGTCTTTCAGGTTGGCCTGGGGAGGTATCCGAAGCACATAAATTGTTTACTGGGGTTCCCCAGGGATTGGTTCTTGGAAACCTCCTCTTCTCCACATACACTACATCACTGGGTCCCATCATGACCTTCAAAGAGCACATTGCAAAGATGCATGATGTTGCAGGTTTGCACTACACAACATCAGAAAGATCAGGCCCTTTCTGACAGAGCATGCTGCACAACTTCTTGTCCAGGCCCTTGTCATTTTTAGGCTGGACTACTGCAATGCTCTTCTGGCTGGACTTCCATTAAACACAATCAAACCTCTACAAATGATTCAGAATGCAGCGGCATGACTAGTCTTCAATGAGCACAAAAGAGCACATGTTACACCTCTCTTTATCTCCTTGCACTGTCTTCCAGTTGCAGCTCGCATCAAGTTCAAAACACTGATACTTGCATATAGAACAACCACAGGTGCAGCACCCGCCTACTTCAACTCACTATTGCAAATTTACATCCCCTCCAGAAGTCTGAGATCTTTTAGTGAGCGACGCCTCGTGGTACCATCACGGAGAGGCTTGAAATCACTCTCCAGAACATTCTCTTTCACTATTCCTGGCTGGTGGAATGATCTTTCCACCCCTATCCGGAATGCTGGATCCCTATCAATCTTCAAGCAACAACTGAAAACTCATCTCTTTTGACACTACTTGACTTCATCCTAAACTAAAAACAAAACAAAAAAAACACTTCTTCTTTCTCTTTCTCTCCTTCCCTTGCTAGCGTGTACTTATTTGAACAATGCCTGCGACTTGGAGTTACGAACACTTCCTCTGTCTGTTTGCCTCCTAAAGATTAATCGCTTTATGTATTCCCCAATTGTAAGTCGCTTTGGATAAAAGCATCTGCAAAGTGACTGAATGTAAATGTAATGGGAACCTGGTATTTATTTTTTCATGTGTCTAATAGACATGAACAAGTTCTTTTAAAAACATCTATGACCTTTGAAACATGTCTAGTCTTCATGCTCTATGTTGACTATGGTTTCAATAATAATAAACATACATTTGCATAAAGCATCCATATTTGTCCATGCCCATGTTAATTAGAGTATTAAAAACTTGAAAAGTATTAATTTAAGGTACAATAAGATTTAAATAAAAATGTAAGAGTAAGTTGCGATTAATTAATGAGTTAACTCATGACAATTATGTGATTAAATATTTTAATCGATTGACGGCCCTAATGTATGAATATACATATATATATATATAATGTGAGTAATTTTAACAAAATAAGAGAGAGATCATACCAAATGTACTTTTACTTTTACTGGTACTGATCATACCAGTACTTTTTTTATTTAGTACTGTCCTGAGTAGTGACAATTATCCATCTTCATATCCATAGGATGATAAGTCTTGTTGATTTACACATACTACCGAAACGTGTCTCAACATCGAGCTCAAAGCTATACATTGAGTAAAGTCTGAGGTTGGTAAAAGTTCCACGCTCTTGAAAAGGCTGCAGACACAAAATATCAAGGAATTTTGTGAGAACAAAAAATCTACATATCTCAAGAGACCAAACTACTAAGAAAATTACCATATGAATACAGACAATTCCACTCGTGGGCAATTGTGTGTATTTTTGTACACGTTGAATTATAAATGACTTTTTTCCTTACGTCACTAGATTTAGACTTCTTGTTCAAGATATCTGATGACGATATTCCCATTTTATTTGTCATACTCGTTTGCTTTTAAATATTAGGCATATGTGTACTACCCATCGGTCATAAGCATAAGCATCTACCGCGTGCTAAGATTTTTCTGTTTTGTCCACTTTTGGGTGGTTTTTCTAGCGGGACAATGTAATCACAAAAAACAAGATGGCGGTGCGTTTTGTTTATTGTGTGGAGATGTGCTGAAATCGCGTTTGGTCTCGTACTGTATCGCGTCCCTTGTCAGTGTCGGGCGTTTGCTTGGCCATTTTTTGTGATTAACAGGAAAGTGTGTTTAAGCGCCAGCAGATGATAGAAGTGTAAAGTACATTTACATTTATCAGACGCTTTTATCCAAAGCAACTTACAGTGCATTTAGGCTATACATATTTTTGTCAGTAAATGTGTTCCCTGGGAATCGAACCCACAACCTTTGCGCTGCTAACGTAATGCTCTACCACTGAGCCACAGGAACACACAGGAAAGTAATACTCTTTGAGAGAAGCAGTCTATCAGTGGAAGTTAAAGTAAACTAAAGTAGTTGGGGATACTGAGAGGGATATCCCCCTCGGTAGAAATTGCGATTGCGTTCCCGAGCCCGTCTTTTTTCCCCTTCTCCCAAATCAGATTATACTGTTTCAGCTATGAAAATTGTTCAGTTTTGTATGTAATGGCAAAATGATAATATTTCGTTTTGTTTTTTTATAAAGTTAATTTAGAAAAACGTTTGGAGCATTTTTTTTGTTAGTTAAATAATTTTTTTTCTTTCTTAAAGGAACGACCAAGCGGCCAGCGGCAGACAGGTTTAAAAAAATTATTATTATTATTATTTTGAAACATTTGATTAATCAATGCATGCTGATGAACTTTTATCATAGTTTATAGCTATATGGTAACGAAAGTATTCAACATTCAACCCCTTCTTTTTCATCAGTATTATTTGTGATTTAAATTTTGTGACAGGAATTCCTCTTTTTGCTTTCACTTTCACGATCTTGAAAGTGAAAAGAAGATCACTTTCGCTTTACAAGAAAATAAAAATGGTCTGTTTTGCTTATATCTATACACCTTTCACTTTTTAAGACTAAAACAAAAGATGGATTCATTGTTATTATTAATTAAAAAGCACAACAACAATAAAACAGTACTTTACAATGACAAACTAGCATAACATTTATTAACAAAAACGAATAAGACGAGGTATGGCATAGGACACATCACATGCTGTATTATACTGACTAATACATAACAGAATGTTTAGCAAACACTGAGGAATCAAATAATAATAATATAAAAAAATAAGGAAAGGCTCCATAGTGTAACATGAGGTAAACAGCAAAGATAACAAGCTTTTCAAAACGAAAACAAAAAGTAAAACTAAACTGTCTGTCGCTGACAGGACTTGCATGTTTTCTCTACAAGAATACCAACATGTTCACCTTCTCTGGTTTAAGAAGCAGTTTTTTACTTTAGTTTGAAAACCAAATCCTCCGCTGCGCGCACCTTTGCGCTTCTGCTGACATGCGGAGTGAAAGCACAATGGGCAAGCGCTGCTCCCGCTCTGCATACGCGCCGCTTCTGCGCTGCTTCTGCTCTGCTTTTACGTGTGCAGTGTGAAACCAGGCTCTACTGAAGCGCTCGCGCCTGATCAGTGAAATCTTACTCCTGCTACAATGTGCTGCGGCTGGCAGCGCTCGCGCTTTGGAGCAGGCAGACCATGCACTAGCACAAGTGCGACCACGTCAAATTTTTACTTGCACACTCTCAAAAGATGGTCGCATTTTGGTTGCAGTCTAGAACCCTGAATATATAAAATAATTTTATAAAATAAAGAAAACAATGATGTGCCGTCTCGTCTTGAACAGGAGCTCTTCACAAAAATGAACCGAAAGTCAGCGAATACATGACTCGCAGACATGATAAATATATCTATAGAAAGTTTTAAATTACTACTTAACGAAATAAATCAAATCGAAAACAAAAACTCTTTCATTATAATCCGTGAAGATGCACTTCTCTCTAAAGGCGCGTCTAATGAGGAGATGGCAAGTCAGGATCTTCATCTGATTCTTCATCTTTGCGACACTGACACAGAAAACACTAGTTTATTAGTAAATAATTCAAATATCTCCTTACTATTTCCCTCAGACACATTCATGTTAATTACTTTTGCTGGGGCTTTATGGCAAGCTTTATTGCGTGTATTTGAACGCAGAACTCTTCAGCCGCGCTGACGGCTCTCTGCTGCTGCTTACACTAAACACAGTCGAGCCGCTCTTGACTGCCGCGGCAGCACGGTCTGGTGTTGTTTCCACCAGCGCGGCAATTTTTTTCATCACTAATTGATGGATGTCTAAAATATAAACATAAGGAGAAGCCTAAAACAGGCCCGAGGCCCGGCACACGTCTGTACTACGATCGAAGCCGGTCGGGGCCGGGCTGAAATGCAGGGCTCTAGCGTTCCCCTCGGTAGAAATCACGTTTCTCCCTCGGGGGCCCCTCCCATTGTCGGGCCCTTAGAATCGTCCTAACTTTCCCCACCCTTACGGCGCCCCTGCTTGTCAGTCTCGGGCGCTTGCTTGGCCATTGTGACGAGTGGGGCGGTGGAGTAATTGGTAATGAACAACACCTGCACCACTCACCGGTCTCGAGTCCCACGGAGGAGCTTCGGAAGGGTTAAATGAGGAGTGACAACAGTGGAAGACGAGAGAGGACCAGGCCTGAATTTTTGTTTGTGTTTTGTGTGCGGCAGTCGTGAATGTCAGTTAGTGAATCCCCCGGCCTCCCCAAAAGCGCCTTTGCGCCCCCTTCCGCTAATGCAGGTCCCCTTCGAAAGAATTGGTATGGACCTCATCGGGCCATTGGAACGGTCAGCACGAGGGCATCGGTTTGCATTAGTTCTGGTGGATTATGCAACCCGATACCCGGAGGCAGTGGCGCTCCGCAACATTTCCGCAAAGAGTGTAGCGGAGGCTCTGTTCAGTATGATCTCCCGGGTGGGAATCCCGAAAGAGATTCTCACCGATCAGGGCACGGCGTTTATGTCACGAACCATTCGCGAACTTTATGAATTGTTGGGAATTAAGTCAGTTCGCACAAGCGTCTATCACCCACAAACGGACGGCCTGGTGGAACGATTTAATCGTACGTTGAAAACAATGATTCGAAAGTTCGTTCACGAAGACGCCAAAAATTGGGACAAATGGCTGGAACCCCTTTTGTTCGCTGTGCGGGAGGTCCCGCAAGCCTCCACGGGGTTTTCCCCCTTCGAGCTCCTGTATGGGCGCCAGCCCCACGGGGTCTTGGACGTCCTGAGGGAGACTTGGGAGGAGGGGCCTTCGGAGAGCAAAAACTAAAATTCAGGCCTGGTCCTCTCTCGTCTTCCACTGTTGTCACTCCTCATTTAATCCTTCCGAAGCTCCTCCGTGGGACTCGAGACCGGTGAGTGGTGCAGGTGTCGTTCATTACCAATTACTCCACCGGCCTCGCTCCGTTCCCACGGCTCTCGGCCCCGCCCCACTCGTCACAGCCATTTCTTGTGATTAACAGGAAAGTGTGTTCAGCTGAATTGGAGTAGTATTTTGTTAGATGGGTATAAAAAGCTTAGTTTATCGCGGCAGCCGTCGTGTGAAGCCCTCCTCGTGAGAAGACCGAAGAGTGTAAAGACCATCGACTCTATCGTGTGACTCCACCGGGCAGGGACACCGGCAAGGGATATAAGTATCGCTTTTTATTTATCGTCTTTCTTACAGCTTGTTTCACTTTTGTTTTAGTTTTTATAACCTTACTATGTGTAAGTTGTTGTTTGTTAACATGTGTTATTGACAGTGTTCTTTTTTTAGGATTACTGATAAAGTGCTGGCATTTGATTTGTTATCTATTTTAATTTTAGATCAATTATGTATGAATTTAATATGTCTTTATAGGTATTTTCTTTAGCTTTAGTTTTAATAAATTGTATTTATTTTAGTAACGTTACTTCAACATACTACATGGAAATGAAATGACATCAATATATATATATATATATATATGAATAGGTGTTTGGCTTAGTGTCATGTTACTCATACCTTTTGTTGTTTTAATATTTTGAAATGTTTTTAGCTTTATTTTTTGTATTCATTTAACTGTTTAGTTTTGAAATGTTGTTGTATGCATTTAATAAAATTTTTCAATTTTCTTAAATGTGTGTATATATAGTATTTATAGAGTTTTAACTTATAGTTGTAGGTACTTTTTCTTATTTGTAAGTCGCTTTGGATAAAAGCGTCTGCTAAATGACTAAAAAGTTAAGTAAAGTAAAGCATAGATGTGTATCTCAGATGTGCTCAGTGCTCTCTCTTTCGGTGCTCTATTACGTTGTTTGTGTTTATATTGGTATCTGTCCTGACGTTTTCATGTCGAGCAAAGTACATCTACAGTCAACACGATATTCTGGAAATAGGATTACATAGCGAGCAAGCAATTACAGCCGAGTTTCTCCGCTCTCACGATATCCTGGCAGACATCGCTAGGTGCCCGGGCTCTCCGTGGATTACCATCCCTGCAGGGAAGCGACGAAGGCGGCACAAGGAGAGGAGGCAAAAGCGAGGCTGCAGAGCTGGCGCGCTAGTGAGACTGCGGAAGCGGCCACATAAACCACCGCTTCCAAGTATTTTCTTTTGTAATGCGAGATCCCTCGCCAACAAGATGGATGAACTGAAACTACTGGTTGCATCGATCAAGGTGGTTAAGCACTGCTGCATTCTGCTCTTCACAGAGACATGGTTCCATCCATCTATTCCAGATACAGCTATCGAGCTAGCAGGCCACACAGTGCATCGCACATGTCCCTGCTTTTAATTCCAGCTTATACCCCCCTAAGGAAGAATGTTTCTACCATTCTAGAAGAGGATTGCTTCCAAAACAACAACTATAGGCAGGTGTGGAAAGGGGTACAGTATATTACCAACTACAAACCCAGTAACCTCTTGGCTGATGGGGGTGACGCGTCACTGGCAGAGAAGCTGAACCATTTCTTCACCCGCTTTGAGGTGGTGTCACCAGAGGAAACCATACTACATCCATTAACACACAGCAGCCATATCCTCACAGTGCAGGAACACGAGGTGAGGCGTACATTGAAGGAAGTGAACCCGAGAAAAGCTACGGGACCCGATGGCATACTTGGACGGGTGCTGAGGGAATGCGCAGATCAGCTGGCTGGGGTTCTTACTATGATCCTTAACCAGTCCCTGTCCCAGGCTACTGTACCACTCTGCCTGAAGTCTGCTACAATAGTCCCACTTCAAAAGAAGACTGTCATCAGTAGCCTGAACGATTATCGCCCAATAGCATTGACACCAGTTATTATGAAGTGCTTCGAGAGACTGGTTCGGACTCACATCATCTCACATCTTCCAACCGGGTTTGACCCATACCAGTTTGCTTATAGAGTCAATAGGTCCA
The DNA here is from genome assembly GCA_027422435.1 of Schizopygopsis pylzovi. NCBI lineage: Eukaryota > Metazoa > Chordata > Actinopteri > Cypriniformes > Cyprinidae > Schizopygopsis > Schizopygopsis pylzovi. The sequence goes on from CM049834.1 coordinate 9,464,220, forward strand.
CAGAAGATGCCATAGCAACAGCCCTCCACACTGCTCTGTCCCATCTGGAGCTGCAGGGGAATTATGCTCGGCTGTTATTTGTGGACTTCAGCTCAGCGTTTAACACCATCCTTCCCAACATGCTGGTGTCTAAACTGTTAGATCTGGGATTTTCTAACTCCATTTGTCTTTGGATCAAGGACTTCCTTATTGATTGCTCACAGAGGGTAAGAGTAGGCTCTCGCATTTCCTCAGCTCTCAGCCTCAGCACCGGCTCTCCTCAGGGCTCTGTGCTGAGCCCCTTACTGTATACCCTCTATACACATAATTGGCAACCCATGCCAGTAACACTATAATTAAGTTTGCTGATGATACCACCGTGGTGGGGCTCATCTCTGGGGGGGAAGAGTCCGCCTATCGGGATGAGGTGGAGCAATTGTCTGTGTGGTGTTCAAAAAATAACTTGATCTTGAACACCACCAAGACCAAGGAGCTGATAATAGACTTCAAAAGGAAGAAAACAGACATTCAGCCTCTTTTCATCAGCGGTGACTGTGTGGAGAGGGTCTCGGACTTCCGGTTTTTGGGCATTCACATGGAGGACAATCTGACCTGGAGTGTCAACACCACTAATGTAATTAAGAAGGCACAGCAGAGACTATTTTCAGAGAATACTCAGAAAGTACCAGCTCACACAAATCCTGTTGGTGTCCTTTTACTGTTGCTCTGTTGAGAGCATCCTGACATACTGCATTTGTGTGTGGTTTTCTAGCTGCACTGCTGCAGAAAAGAAGGCTCTCCAGAGGATCATCACCACAGCCCAGAAGATAATCGGTTGTCCCCTCCCCTCTATGGAAGAGTTACACAGTTCCCGCTGCCTCTTGAAAGCTCAAAAAATTCTTAAGGATCCATCTCACCCAGGACATTCTCTTTTTGAATTGCTACCTTCGGGTAGAAGGTACAGGGTTCTAAAAACCCGAACAAACAGATTAAGGAACAGTTTTTATGCCAAAGCTATTTCTGTTCTGAATACTGTAAAAATGTAAACTAAACATGATTATATAGTTTACATGCCAACCCATATCTGTTTTAAATACTGCATTAACTTAACTGATCATTATGTGCAATATTGAATGAGTCGTGCAACTCTGTTGAATGTGAGACGTCTTCTGTGTGTAATATTGTGTTACAGATCCTGTACTATTTATTAGATTCGTTAAATTTTTTGTCTCTTTTTGTTACACTATGCACCCAAAGGATTGCATTCAATTTCGTTGTACTCATACAATGACAACAAAGTTATTCATTCATTCATTAAATTAAGAACCATACCATTATACTACATTCCCTTTGAAAAGGTTATATACATAGTCTTTTATACAGGAAATATGTTTGTACAACAGAAATATGAATCGGTATAATAATTACCTAATTCTGACATACTCTCTTCTAAACTATTGTTAATGTTTTAATGTTGATTTTGATGGCCTACCCTGCTAGCTATATACCACTCTATACTTTTTCCATTGTTTGTTTTAAGATGAAGACTATTCTCACAGTCTGCTCAAATATGCAGCGAGTGTTCACAGGAAAACAAACAAATACAGCATAAGATAATTAAATGAATGTCATTAATTTAATGTAAATTGAGATTGTGATATACTGTACAGTTTTTTTATGGCCTGTCTACTGTACACGTCTCTAAACGTAACTTCAATAAATCACTGTTGTTTTAAGCAAAAGCGATGATTCAGTCAGTTTTATTCAGTTTTTATTTTTTTTGGCATGCACCTTTTAGTTTTGGATATACATTGAAGTACAGTTGACATAATGACAATTTATAATCTGAATGCACTGTAAGTCGCTTTGGATAAAAGCGTCTGCTAAATGCATAAACGTAAATGAAGTAGTGAAGAAAACTATCAAATTGCCAAACCCAATACCTCATCCCCGGCGAAACAGCATCCCACTGGAAAATGTAGCTGATTTTATCGCCAAAATTAAAGTATTTCCAGTCTATGATGGTCAAAAGCAGGTAGGCATATTCAGATATGATATTTGGATACAGTCCTCGTAAGAATAAAAAATGTACAAGAGTTACACAGTCTGCAATGTCTTTATAAACACAAATCTACCCACATGATCATCAGACACTGTGAAATCTTGTTTCACAAAATCTTCATCTTCACGGACAATCTTCATCAGACGTCTTCGTCCATTTCAACAGAACTTCTTGCCGGTGTTACCGACATTGCTCTTCTTTCGGGAGTGATTGGAGTGGCGAAGGCCATTGTAACGATGTAGAAAACAATGTAGAAACCTTATATAAATACCACATTTTGAATGTAGAAGAAAAGTACCACCTTCAACGGTCATAAAACATGCACTTTAATGCATTCAGCATGATATTATCTCTTAAATTATTAGATCATTTATAATAATAGTAGCTCAAGAAAACCTCTGATAATTTTTAATTTATTTATACATTTTCTAAAAAGAAAACAGACAGAATACGAGCGTAGATAGTAATAATTATCGAGAAACGGTCTCATATCTGATAACTAAACTAGGATATTATTAATAATATAATGTAAATGTTTCGAATGAAGATGGCGGGTTGAAGCCATATTTTATTAAATCAAGCAAATTCACAGAAATATGGACAACGAGCCCTCTAATAGTACAGCAAAAAACTAGGAAGCAAAGCGCATGGCCTGAAAATTACCATTTGATGGGAAAATACAACAAAAGCGGTGAAAATGCAGTAAACATATTCAAACAGAAAGAATGTGCAATGTCATGGAATTGTTCTGGTTTCAAAGCATAGGCCTATGAAAAAACCTTTTCTCACAACGGTGAAAAGGCCTAGCTCAGTAATGTCCTTAAAGTTAAGATAGGACTATCTAGCAGTTTTAGGCGTACTTACCAGGGACCAGTCTGGTGTGTGAAAGAGTACACAAGCTTGATCCGGAACCTCCGGAACATTTTGTTGGAGGGGGTCCTCACGCGCCAATGAAAGACGTTTGTGCTGACATATAGTGTGCATATACGAAAAATGTATAATGACCACCCTTGCAGCACATCCACATTTGAAATAAAGAACCTGAACACGCAAAAGACGAGACGTGAACTGCTCTGCTCTCACAAGACATAATGCACGGATTAATAGCCTACACAGGGTCGGCACGTGCATATAGGCGAACTCAGTCGTCTAGGCCGGTAGCACAGTTAGGGCAGCAAATAGGACAGATTTTTAGTTTATCTTTTTGGCATTCGTTTGGAATTATTGCACTCATATAAACAAGTTATCCACCCTTAGTTAATCTAAATTCACAATTTCACACTTACATATATTAGCACGATAAACGTAATGCGTATTTAGCGAGTATGGTAATACGTTGTTGGCATGCTGTCCCGGGGAAGGGCTCCGAGCTCAGGAATGACCCCCAAAGCAAGAGAGCGTAGGACAGCCGCCAGACTAAGATCCCCCCCAAATACGCGATTGAGATCTGGCGGGAGCTAGTTCCGAGGAGCAACCTGTCTGGCTGGCCGGGGGGCTGTGTTCACCGACCGCTGGAGTGAACTGCGTGGTTTGGGGCGACCGGTCGGGGAGGGCACAAACCGAGGCCCAGCGATGGCTCACCGCATTGGGACAGGTGAGCCCTGCCCACCGATGGAGGAGCAGCGTGGTTAAGGCCCTGGCCAGGAGGATCCGAGTTGCCTGCAGTGGGGTAGTTCACGGAGTCGGCGTACAGGCCCTACTGGCCGTCAGCTCCTGCTAATCAGAGGGCGGTACCTGACCGAGAGGGCCCACGAAACCTCCAACTAGGGCACAATACCCCGTCGTCGGACGGGTGGGTCCTATTGGCTTGGCAGATAAAAAGAGTTTGGGACGTCTGACAAGGAGGCTCTCATGTCATCCGACGGGAGATCAAAACTCACGGCATCGAATGGATGAGCATCACTTATTGGCGGCAAGCATAGGACCCCACCGGGAGACCAGCGTCGACATCTGACATGAGATAGCCAGAGGGATAGCCTCGCCGACGAGTAGGGAGGAGAGAAAACCCGGAACTGGGAGGGCTCTCGCAGCATCCGATGGGAGATTGAGACTCAGGACATTGAACGGGTAAGCCTCGCCAGGCGGGGGAATAGGTGTGAGGATAGCAGAGACAGTTGGATGGTGTTCGGCGGGCAGACAAGGACCGCAGCGACGGCTAGACCTCGTCGCCCATCGGACGGAAAATTAGGTGGGTGACTGAGAACGACAACGATGCTCTACGGGCGGCCAATACTCACTAAGTCGAACGGGTCAGTCTCACCGACCGAGGAAGAAACGGTAAGTTGTCTGGCTGTGAGGCTTTTTCCGATGTCCGACGGAGGCATAATACCCGCTGTGTCGGACGAGTAAGCGGTGCCAACGTGGGACTAGAAAAGGCAAGGTTGTCTGGCCGGGAGCACCTCGCCGGCGACCGATGGGAGATCAAGACTCACTGTGTCGGACAGGTGAAGACAGAAAGGTAAAGTTTTGGTTGAGCCTCACTGGTGGTGGACTGAAAGCTAAGATTGTTTGACCGATCGGGTATGTAGCGTTCGACGGGGTTCGATATTGTGGTGCGACCAGATAGAAAAGATGAGTTTGTCTGGCTGGGAGGCTCTCGCCGACGTCTGTCGGGAGATCGGGGCTCACCGAGTTTGACAGGTTTAGACAGAAGGGTAAAGTTAAGTGGTCGGAAGGCCTCGCAGTCAACCGACAGCGTGGTTGGGTAGGCCTTTGCGGCCGCAGGATGGAAAAGGTAAGTTTGTCTGGCTGGGAGGTTCTCGCCAGCATCCGACAGGAGCTCAAGACTCGCTGTGTCAGACAGGTGAAGACGGAAAGATAAAGTTGGGTGGCCAGGATTCTCTTGCCGACATCTGACGGGAGGAAAATACTTGCAGTCTGGATGGGTAAGTCTCACCGGCTAACGTTGTCTGGCCGGGAGCACCTCGCCGGCTTCAAACGGGAGATCAAGACTCACTGTCGGACAGGTAAAGGTAAAGTTGGGTGGCCGGGAGGCACTCGCCATCACTTGACTGGAGATGGAAGCTCGCAGCCTGGATGGGTGAGACTCTCCGGCCGCAGGGTGGAAAAGGTAAGTTGTCTGGCTGGGAAGCTCTGGCCAGAGTTAGACAAGGTGTGATGGTTCACGGAGTCAGACGGGAGAGCCTCGCCAAGCATGGGACTTGAAGGGGTAAGTAACAAGCTGGAAGGCTCGCACCAATTTATTATGCAACGAGAGTCTGGTGGGCTGATTTAATGTGGAACTGGTTCGTTCTGATGTAGCTTTGGAAAGCTTCTGAAGACCATCTTCCTAGGGTTTGTATCTGCTGTTTAGTGAGGCCTTTTTGGGCTGTTGATGTTGCTGCACCGATGTGAAAGGAGTGGCTGGATACATTTTTTGCTGAGAAGCCTGCTGAAAAAGAGAGGGTTTCGCTATTGAGGATGGTTAGGTCCTAGGTGATTAGGTTAGGTATACGAGATGAAAGGTTTTTTCTGCACCAGCTAAAATCTGCGCTCAGATGTTGTGAGCCACTTGCGGGGATTCTGTGGCGATGGCATTTGATGGGACGGGCATTGGTGTAGCGGGGAAGAGCGAATATTGAGGTTTCGCTTGGAGGAGAGTGTTGTAAGTGGCTGGAGACGGAGCTGTGTTTAGCGGCTCGTGTAGCCAGGCATTTGCCTTGGGAGCAATTGGGTTAGGAGGCCACTTGGGAGCACTTGCTTGGGCTGTGGGCCCTGAGCCGAAAGGGGCGGGCTGCGGGGCTGTGTAAGCCGGCCATTGCGGCCAAGCGTTTACTTGGGCTGCGGGCTCTGAGCTGAGAGGGGTGGGCTGCGGAGCCGTAACTGGAGGTAGCCAGAAGCCCACTTGAGTTATGGGCTTCGGTATCGCTGAGGAAAAAGCCGCAGCGGAAGGCTGAGCTGCAGCCGGATCCTCGCCGGATCCTCGCCAGGCCTTGAGTCAGCGGAATCCGGGGCGCGGCCTTGGCTTGCCGATGGCCTGGCGCCACTGATTGGTGCCCTTCGGGAGCTTGTGTTTGAGCTGAAGGAAGAAGGAGAGATGAGACCATACATTTATGCTTTTGTGTAGCATTTGAGGCTGGGGTAGTTTTGGGAGAGAGGTTGGTTGGCTTGAGAATCTTGTATAAGTTGTATAATTCTGCTTTAGTGAACTTGCGTGGATGTCGGAGTTGGTTAGTGCCTGCCTCAGACTCGTCCCGGTCCACTTCTCAATAGGGGGTAATGTGGGGCTGGTGGTTCAAGGTTCTTTTATTCATCACATACTCAATTATACAGGATATAATCAGTAGTGAAATGTAAATCAGGACAGGTCCGCTCAATGGACAGTGCAAAAATTGAAACATAACACAAGAGAATATATATAAATATAGGTAAAAAATAAAATAAAAATAAGAAGAAAAAATAAATAAATAATAAATAAAATGTGCAATAAAATAAAATGTGCAATACAGCTGGACAGTGGACTTAATAATTAATAATATAAACAGAGATGTGCAAGAAGAATGTGCAAACAGGTTGTACTGGGTATGTACACATAGCAGCAATGCAGATGGTGGAGAATAATGAATGTTTTACAGTTTATTAAATTGAGTCCAGTAAATGTTATTTGACCGAGTTTGAGTTTAGGAGCTTGAGTTTAGGAGCCTGGTGGTCTGAGGGAAGAAGCTCCTCCTCAGTCTCTCAGTTTTTGCCATCATGCTCCTGAAGAGCTTGCCAGATGGCAGTAAAATGAAAAGATGGTTACCGGGGTGATTTGAGTCCTTGGTGATTTTAGCAGCTCTGCTTTTGCAGCGTTTGAGGTAGATGTCCTGCAGAGAGGGGATAGCAGACCCTGAGATGCGCTTCACCCTCTCAAAGCTGCTTCACATCAGCACATCTCATCTGCAATAAAACGAGCTGCTGCACGCTGTCACTGATCCAAGACTCTCATCTCGGGAAAGTTGACAGAATTGTCACTTGCTTAATCTGGTCATCGCTGCATCGTCACAAAAATGTATAATTTGCAGGTCTTTTTACTCAACCTACATGCTATATTCAATAAATGTTTGCAGGAATTTTCCTCATTATAAACTCGAACGCTGCGGAAATGAGTAAAACTATGCAATATACACACAATCCCCCACAAAATTCTGGACAGGATTAATTATAACTCTATTATTTGTAAGTCGCTTTGGATAAAAGCATCTGCTAAATGACTAAATAAATAAATATTACAGAGATTTGTGAAATAAAATTCCATTATTAATTTTTTTCCCAGGCCTGGAAATTGCGGTTTCAAAATGTAATGGCTTTTTCATGTACAATAATAAAAATTTTCCTAATAAAAGCAACTGATGCATGCTGCTAATCACTTAAAATGGCTCACCAATGTGATCACGCGAGTGATCCATTACCTCTCCCTGCTCTAATCACATGCCGGATCCGTCATCCCGCTTTGTTCTGGGACCTCGAAATTTACAAATTAAGCACTGATAATATGACAATATCTGTAGTCAATATTGATTAAATGGGAGGGGGAAATCCTGCTCATACCCAGCCGGGTGTGTCTCACTCGTCCTTAAAATTGAAGCTGCGAGCTCTTTAATCGCCCCCTGGCGGCTGGCTGCAGTACATAAACCCTGTCATAAACCCGCCCTCTCCATATAAATGGAGTGGGACTTCAGGCAAAATAAATAAAAAAATTACACATTCAGTACAATTTTCTGAAATATGATTTTGGTCATTTAAGGTAGTTGTTATCACGCTGATATATGTTAAATTGTAAATTTTTGTGTTAAGTTTGATTTTAGCTAGTAATATGATGCTATAAAAATGGGGCGTATCATAATGGCTGATTGGGTCTGCGGGAGTTTGGGCGGGAGTTTGATTCCGTGGCTCCACCTCACGACATTACTGCGCAGACTCTGGCTCCAAACGAATCTCTACTGCGCAGACTCGAGCTCCAAATTAGGTAAATTACTCAAGATGGCAGCAGCCATACTGAGATGTCAGTATGGCTGCTGCCATCTTGAGTAAATGACGTAATTTGGAGCCCGAGTCTGCGCAGTTTTAGCTTGTGATTCGCTTCACTTTTATATAGTGGAAGGAAGCAGAGACGCGTCGTCCATTTTTTTTTTACAGTCTATGTACCCAGCTAGAAATAAAATATAAAATCACTCACTGAAGTGGTATTCTGGAACTGTGATTAAATTAAATAAAACATCAAAATAATAATAACAACAATAACATCTTCATCAAACAAAAAAGAGATTACCCTAGATAAAGTTTGATTAATATGTACATACAGTACAAGTCAAAAGTTTGTAGGACTGGTAAAAAAAAAAAGAATTTCGAATATTCTTCGAATTTAAAATAAAAATCCACATTCGAATGCAAAGCGCTGCATTCGAATTGTAGGTGTCCGTCAGGCAGCTTGGCACACGAGATGCAATGACGAGGTGTCGTTGCATTTTAATGCTTTTTTTTTGCCTGTCCAATTGAACCCACTCAATGCGGTGCTGCACATTCAAAATATAGCGGAAAAAGAGAACATCAATGTGGAGATGTTGTTTACCTCAAAACTGAAACCAAGCCATTCACACAGAACGCATATTTATTGCATTTTCTAGAGGGACATCTATCATCGTTGCACTCGCGTCTCACACAAGAGAGCCCAAAGCCATGTACAATTCATGTAAGTTCAATTTAAAAAAAAAAACATGTAATTACTAGATTAAGAAACTAGCTTACTAGCGAACGTGCATATTAACAGCGTAAACATGAACCTTGCGATCATATGATTAAATGTTAATAAATTAGGTGTATCAGCAATGATGAATCTTTGAGTTTAAAGCGGCTCTGAGTTTCTGTCAGTGTGTCCTGACAGAAACGCGCTGTTTTGAGCTATGTGCTCTTTTCCTAAATGCATAACTTACATTTCACAGGTATATTCTCCTTTTGTAAATGTTAGAAAGCCATGTAAATATTTCCATTTTGCGATTTTTCACTAAACTCCACAGACTTGGTTCTGAAAGTGCCCCGCCGCGCGCATGCACGTCAAACAGACAGAGCCCAATAAAATAGGAGCACAATAACTGACTAAAATATACATTTTGCTGAAATATTTGTAGTTGGACATTTTAAACCTAAAAGTAAGTGTATTTGTATGATAGCGCTAACTGTAAAGTGACTGTAATGGGGTAATCAAAATAGCCCCTTTACTCAATTAGCCTAGTCTGTGCTTTTTTCTTTAGTTTAGTAAATTTACCTTTACTTTAAAAACATTATTTTTGTTTTTAGATCGCAATGTTACAATGTTAGAATGTAATGTGATGTTAACCCTTTTTGCACATTATATATGCCTACATGGTTACATTCACTTTATTTATTTGTTTAATCCAAATACAAAATGCCAAGATATGTACCGTATCCCGCAAATAAGGACAAAAATACATAGATATGAATTGTTGCACATATTGCGCAGCCCTATTTGAAGAAATGTGGGACTAGACTAGACCTGACTAGCGAATTTCTAGTCAGGATTTAGACCGTTTCATAGTACTGAGACTGCTCTCATTAGAGTTACAAATGACATGTTCTTGTCATCTGATCGTGGTTGTATCTCTCTATTAGTACTACTGGATCTTAGCGCTGCATTCAACACTATCGACCACAACATTCTTTTGAATAGACTAGAAAACTTTGTTGGAATTAGTGGAAGTGCATTAGCATGATTCAATTCGTACTTATCTGACCGCCATCAATTTGTAGCAGTGAATGAAGAGGTATCATATAAATCACAAGTGCAGTATGGAGTACCTCAAGGCTCAGTACTAGGGCCATTACTTTTCACGCTTTACATGTTACCCTTAGGAAATATCATCAGGAGACACGGTGTTAGCTTTCACTGCTATGCTGATGATACTCAGCTCTACTTTGTACGCGCAGGTCGCACATGCGCAATAAACTCTCTTGCAGTAATTAGTTTATCTGCAAGGTGGAAACGCTGCCATGGGGTATCGATTCACAATGTAGCTGAAGAAAAACTGCATAAACATATGGCATCACACACCTCCGGAAAACAAACGGTACCTATTAGCTTCTATTAGTTTGTCTTCCGTGTCCTTCGTCACACTGTAACGTCATAACTGTTCCCTACGGCGTCCGCTAGGCCAGTAGAGGTATTGCAATTTGATGCTAAGCGCATGCGTCGAACGTCTGTGGACACGTACTAGTCAAATGAAGTATACTTTGCAAGGCTGCGTGTACAACTGTGCACATACGCTAACGTACAAGTAAAAAAAAGAAGTATACTTAGGCCTTAATTTCTTACTGCTAAATTCTGAAAAAACAAAGGTGTTAATTATCTGACATAAAACCCCCACATGTAATAACTCAGAACACTGTCTAATACTTGACAGCTGCTCGGTAAATTCTTTGTCATCAGTTAGGAACCTAGGTGTGCTATTTGATAGCTATCTTTCCTTTGACAGCCACGTTGCTAGCATCTGTTAAACTGAAAGTTTTCATTTTAAAAATATTTCTAAATTGAGACCTATGCTCTCAAAGTCAAATGCAGAAATGTTATTTCATGTGTTTATGACCTCAATGTTAGATTATTTTAATGCTTTATTGGGTGGTTGTTCTGCACGCTTAATAAACAAACTACAGATGGTCCAAAATGCAGCAGCTAGAATTCTTGCTAGAACCAGAAAGTATGACCACATTAGCCCGGTTCTGTCAACACTGCACTGGCTCCCTACTAAACTGAGTAGGGAGATATACAACTGAGTAGATATACAATCAATATTTAATAAAAAATGGATGTATAGGCAGAAATGTTTGTGTGATGGGTAGGCATACAGTTTTTACAGTAAAAATGTTTTTTAAATAAAACAAAAACATCATTATGTCTATGGAGTGTCCCCACAAACCAAATGCGTAGTAATAAGAAGTTTCATGAGGAAGTTTCAAAACGCAAGAATCTTCAACATCTTCAAAAACATTACTCGACAGATCGTTATGTTTTTCCACCGGCATATCTCAACCCAGATGACATCGGAGTTTCACGCTTGCTCGATTTCCGCATCTGAAACTCATTATGAGATCAAACTGCTCCCATGATAATTGATTGACAAAGCCGTCTTACCTTAAACCCACCCTGAGTGAGCTGTCATCAGTCCGCCATTGTGTCGACTCCGGTGCAGGGGAAGACAAGATGTCTCCGATTAAGTGATTGAGGTGCTTTGTTGTTGGATGTAATAATGAATATAGCAGTCGTCATTAACTCCCAACATCTGAGCCGCTGAAGACGCAGAGGATTAATGTTACTTTTGTTTTGAAGGGAATGCGCCAATCCCCAATCTGCCTAAATGCGTCTATGTTTGCGCAAATCATTCGTGATCTAGCTTAATCTATAGAAGAAGTAAAAGGGTTTTTTATGAATCTTTGTTAATTGCCTTTACTAATAATGGCCAGTTAGCCAGTTTTGCAGCTGAAGTTTACAGTCTGCTCGTCATTCCACGGAAGAGAGGGCCTGTGGGTCAGCAGAGCTCATTAGCATTTAAAGCAACACGGACTAAATAACGGCTTGCTGAAAACCAAGCTGATTTTGACAAGGTTAAAAATGTTTTTTTACACTTCCATTAAGAAATTTTAACCAAAGTATGTTATAGACTTTTCATTAAGACCCTAAAGAATCATATCAACTTGTGGAAAATAGGCATCTGATGACCCCTTCAATACTGTGTGAGGTTATCTGGATGATCCACGGCTGTTTTTTGTTTTGTGATGGTTGTTCATGAGTCCCTTGTTTGTTTTGAAAAGTTAAACTGAGCACTGTTGTTAAACTGTTCAATTTGATGATCAAGGTAAATTGTACTTAATTTCTCTTCCGGGACACATGCAAATATCTTCTGTTTCTTCCGAAGGGCAGTACTAAATGTAAAAATAATAATATTTATACAAAATAAGAAAAATGTTGACATCTTCATCATGTTAACCCCATCCCCCCCCCCGCTCCTTAATGCATTGTGTTTCTTTCTGGAGCATCAGTGAATGTTTGAAGCTTTTTTAAATAGTTGTGTTTGAGTCCCTCAATTCATGGGCGTAAATTTCATTTAACAGTAGGGGGGGACAATAAATATAACATTTCTCATGAGCAATTTTTGAAGGGGACACAAATAATACAGTCAAATTGTACTTATAAAGATATGTCCCCACAGTGAAAAACTTTGCTTCTATCATTATTATTGTAGCACGGAGACTGCGTCATTATGGTTATTTTCAAATTTTTTCTCAGGTTCAATGACAAAGCAGATCAGCACATTTCAAACAGCCACAAACCAAGGATAAGAAATAATAAAATCCCTTTTATTTCATCCATGCTGACGATTGTAATGATGCCAGGTTGTTTACCTCAGCTTAGAGCGCTCTGCTCGTGCTGCTTCTCAGAATGTTTGGTCGCTATAGCAACCAGTTGTAGTGGAAAACTGTAGGTCCAAAACAGAGCAGAACCAAACTGAATCGAACCGAGCTGGTACCAGTCAGTGGAAACCCCCTAAGTTGCAGTGCACTATGCAACAAGCTATTGTAAACAAGCTAACGTTAACTAGATAAGTAATATTTTAATCACTAATATAGCAGATTCATGGAAAATTACATCGGTAACGTTAATCAGCATTTTTGCCGCAACTAATTTATGAATGAGTCTGCTGCATCAACTACATTAAAGAGAATCGCTTTATTTAAAGTGAATAAAGTACCCTACTTACTGGAGTTCAACATTAACTGAGCCGCAGCCACACACCTGACTCGTGTGTGGAGTAGGTGAGATGAACTGGGAAAGCAGGCAGTCAGTGTTGCCAGATCGGGTTGACGATTTCCAGCCCAAAAGCTCAGCAAAACCCGCCCACTTCAACAAAAACCAGCCCAAAATTTTAACTGCCAAAATAATGTGATATGATTTTATTACCATGTCAATCAAGGTTGATAAGGACCACTTTTATCTCCTCAAAATAAAATAACGCAAAAAAGGTAATAAAGATAAATACATTTTCACAGGAACATGGATCAAAACAGGGCAAATGCGTTACAGACAGTAAGAAAATATGCTTAAAATGACCAGGAACCTTTTCAAAATGGCAATCAAGAAATTAACTGATAACCCCCGGGGGAACACATGCATCATTTTCAATGTCCACAGTAAGAAAAAGCTAATTTTTAGTGCAAATAAAGTGCACAATAAAGTGTTTAGAAAGCAATGTTAATTCACACCCACAACAGCCAAACATGTGTTATTCATTTGATCATACTGTATGATAATCTGACAGCTAAAATAATAATAACAATTACAACAATGCGCTTACCTTTCTCTTGTGCTTTATCTTCAGACAGCATGTATTTCATGAAGTAAACATTTTAGAACATAATGCAGAACTTAGCACAGTCAAAACTGTTCAAGTCCAGCAGCTGTCAATGCCAAGTATACAAGAGTTTGGACAGTTTAAAAGATGTTCTGATGCAGGACAGCATTGTATAGTCCCATATTCAGTTTAGATTTTTATTAAATCCTTCAACTGTTCTCTTATTTCAGTTACAATTACATTTAGAAGTCTTCTATTCATTTAATCCACGTTGTGAGATTTGAGTTACTCTTAGATTCTTTATCATGTAACTTATATTTAAGCCACTTTGCCATGACAATCACTTAACTTAAATAAAATGAAAGAGTAAATATATAGCTGCACATTTAAATTTTGCCCTTTACAGCGCCAAACCCAATCACTCACAGAGTCATCACATCTCACCAACATAAAAGATGGTAAATTGATTGACAAGTCTCTGTTAAAAATGAACCAAAAGGGTTGCGTTATAGGAAAAATGAGTTGATGACTGCACTACACATTATTTTGCTGTGATACTTTGAGCTCGAGCATATTAAGATAACAAACTGGTAAGATAAAAGCGAAGAAAAAAGCAGCTGATTGGGCGGCTTTTATTTTTTTTAAAGCAGCCCAAATTTGGTCTACCCGCCCAATGCGTTAATATCCGGTCCAATGCGATCAAAAGAAGCCCAATTGGGCAGCAACCCGCCCAATCTGGCAACACTGCACGCAGTGGGCCAAACCACTGTGAGGAAGGGGAGGGAACGCAACTGTTTCGAAAAGCATTTTTTTGCGTTTTCTTTTTTCTTCTACTTACACAATTATTTTAGGTATATCATACATATATTTTTCACAATAGAGAGTGCGATTTTTTTAAATATTTTTTTGAGGGGGGACAACCCTCGGATGGGGGGGGACATGTCCCCTCCGTCTCCCCGGGATTTACGCTCATGCCTCAATTGTCCTCAGTGTTAGAAGATGGATCTCAAAATCATACAGTCACATGTGATGAAGAGTCTTTGGCCACTCAAACTCTCCTTCTCACCATGCATTAGGACAATATAGACACATGTCCTCTTCCAGGCAGATTCATAACATTTTCTGTTGATTGGAACTTCTGTGGTGAGAGGGGGTCTCATGTCGCAAGTTCATTGACGCAGTAATGACGATTCTCTCCGGCCAATCAGTGATCAACAAGTTTACACGTCATGTTTTGGTAACGGTACGGTACGCTTGGAACCTCGGCTGAGGTGGTACTAAAAAAGTACCAGGTACCAGGTACAGTACCCAGTGGAAAACCCCCCAAAAGTGAACCGTACCGAACCGTACCATTCAGTGGAAAAGCGCCATAAGCTGTTATAGGACATCCTTATTACTTGGCTATATATTTAAGGTTAGAGATTTTCTCAAATCTATAACCTGGTATGAGCAATTATGATAGTGATGCTGGTCTGAGCAAACACGCAAAAAAAAAAAAAAAAAAAAAAAAACACATTATTCAACATTATTTATCCATGTTTATAAAGTCTTTCATAGAATCTTTCTCTTATGTTGTCACTGGTGACTACTCACAATAGAGAGTGGAATATATGTAATAATAATAATAATAATAATAAAAAAAAAACCTATGGCGAACCATTTAAGTAAATATACATACACAGATGAAGTCTTTCTTTTTCCTTCAAATTACTAGCATGTCTGAAATTAAGCATCCTGAAGTAGTGGAGCACAGATTTTAAATACAGCCTTTTTTTTTTTTTACAAATTAAGTACATTAAATACATTACTTAGAATGTATTAACATACATTGTTTTTTTCTTCTAGAGATCAGAGGTCTCATGTATAAAACTGTGTAGATTTTATCCTATCCATTCTGTGTACAGCACAGATTTTGAAGTAAAACCATATGTGCGCCATATGTATGTGCCAAATTCCCTTTATCAAACCCAGTCTGAGGAAGATTGTGCAAACTTTTACAGGATACTGCATATTTGCAAAAGTATATTATTCTCATTCATTCCCACTGGCAAAAGTGTTAATTTGTTTCAGGCATAAATACATTTATGTAATTCAGACAACAGGAGTTGACATTACGGTACTTGTCTGCACACACCACCACCAATAAGAACACCATTTGTGTGTGCAGCAGTGGTTATATAGTACTGTGTTATCAGACCTACTGAAACTGGGCGAAGGACCATTTAACCACCTAACAAGTCTGGCAGTGTCTGTCATTATACACTCTGTCTATAATGCTAATCATTGTGAAGTGTGCATTGCTGATCATTACTTCTGGATAACAATTTCATGATTCATAATTTTAAGCGCTCAACTCCATTCACAAGAGTGGCACAATCATTTTCTAAATGCGTATGAAATGAAAAGTTTAAAATCTTTCTTTTTTTATTTCATTACTTAGCTCACACTAATAAACGTGTGCATATGCACAGTAGCTGCACATGGAGAACACATTTATGCCATTTTTTTTATTTTTATAAAATCAAATGTGCATTTGGGAAATTGTGCACTCAAATATCAGAGACCATATTGGACATTCAATATGCAACATTTTTACATTACGCTACTGAAGTATATATACCTCGAGGTCCAAACTTCAAATAGTCCATAAACAAATGTCTGACAAGAAAAATGTCAACGAAAACATCCAACATCAGACTGCTCATAGAATTTAATTTGAAGACCACAGCAAAACACAATAGCATCAGTCATTGAAAAAGTGTCCCTGTGTAAGTGAAACCAAAGATGTATTTCGCCATAGATTGAGTCAAGCATGCCCGTCCTCTATGCAGGTGCTATTACTCCAAACCCAGAATGTAATTGATGCCTTGTACCAGTCCAATAATAATAGGCTGCCAGGCCACAAGGTAACGCAACCAGTCCAGTAGCTGTCCGTACATGACATGGGGTCTCTCCCATCTAAGGACTGAGTTAAGGTGCTAAATTATTTATATTTATAAAAACAAAACACTGAACTAAGATTGTTATACAAAGTATATGTCAGCACATAGAAACCCATAGAAAATGTCCAAAAGTGATCGAAATCAGTGAATGTGTCACCACTTTTATCTAAGTGAAATTTTTTCCACACTAAATTTGACACCCTAAACCTCACTTTTAACCATGGGTACTTTTATTTAAAAAAAAAACATCCAGGATTAACTGTTAACCCCTTGTAATGTATTAAAGTGGAAAGTGAACGTGACTTAGGGAGAAAAGTGACACAAGATAACCCAGAAAAAGCCTACCTTTTGATATTTCCTTCGTACTGCTTTCGCTATACACTATGGGGAAAACCTTTTTCTCAGAGGACTGAAGCCTTTTCAATCACGCAGTGTATCTGCATGGCCATTGGTTCGTGCCGTAAATTAAAAATAGGTTCGACGTCAGAGCTGCACGAGTAAGTTACTGGCCACGCACCTCTGCCCACCCACCGCCATAGGATGGAAAGCGAAGGTCGCTCACCCCTCCAAGCCGTGCAGGACAACGTCTGCCCTCGCTGGATGAGCATACTCCTCAGCCAGGCAGGTGGCCACAGCTCTGCACTCTATGGCCGTGCTCCAGATCTTCCAAGCCAAACTCTTCCAAGCCATGGATAAGTCCAGACCTGACCCCGCAGCTTCCAAGGAGCAGTGTAGTGCAACAGACCCGGCCCAGCTAGCAATGAAGGCAACAGCACAGGCCATCGGGAGTTCAATGGCCAGCTTAGTGGTGTTGGCCAAGATCAAGGAGGCTGACAAGGTCCCTTTCCTTGATTCTCCGGTCTCCCCCACGGACTGTTTGGACCTGCCGTGAAGGGTTTTGCGGAGTGTTTTTCTTCTGTGCATAAGTCGTCCCAGGCAATGCGGCACTTCCTGCCTAAGCGCTCCAGCTCTGCAACCACCACCAGTTGCACTATACCTGCACCAACTCAGCAGCCAGTGAAGCCTGTGCCATCGCCCACCCAGCCTACTCAGAATTCTGAGCCTCGACAGCACTCCCGCTCGGCCAGAAGCTACCCGTTCCCGAAGCTCCAAGGACCCCAGCCCAAGCTGACGCTGGATCCTGTGCCTCAAGCGCCATCCTAATCTACTAAACAGGAAGATGAGGGAGCAAAGTCTCACAATTGCCGGACCACCCCCCAAATGGCCTCTGTTATGCCCCAAGAACTCTGTTTGGTTCCGGGTGCCGGTGTCAGTATGTTTGTCACAAAAACTGTTGTGAATACTGGTCCCATTTAATAGCACACTAACAGCCGCTGTTATAGTGGGACAAATAAAACAAATATTTTTAAATAGAGAGCAAATTTTCTCTTCCTCTTATCATGAGAATCAAGTCCCCTCATGGCAATCCACCACCGAACCAATCCAAGCCCTCGCCACAAGGGCTGAGGCCTGGCAGGCCATCCCCGGAGTATCAGATTGGGTTTTGGGGATTATAAAACAAGGTTACTTCACTTCAGTTCGCTCGAAGACCCCCGCAATGTCCCATCAGAGGAGTGGATGCTCCACCCACAAATGGTTCAGAAAATCTGGGAGATCTTTGGCAAGGCAGAAGTCGACCTCTTTGCCTCAAAAGCCAACTCTCACTGCCCAATTAATTTTTTGAAGAGCGAGGACGCATTGGCACATGATTGGCCCAACCTACTCTTGTATGCTTTTCCCCTGATCGTTCTGATCCCTCAGGTAATCAGGCAAATCAGGGAACACAGACACAGGGTCCTTCTAATAGCCCCGCTCTGGAGGAACCAGCTTTGGTTTTCGTAGATGTCTCAGCTGCTGATAGCAGCCCCATGGCCCATTCCCCTGAGGCAGGACCTTCTCTTTCAGGCGTACATGACCATTTGGCACCCCCAGCCCAAGCTGTAGGCTCTGCACCTCTGGGCTCTCGACGGGAATCAGCACATCTTCCCAAGAGTGTCCCGAATAATATATCACAGGCTAGAGCCCTGTCTACGAGACGACTCTATGCCCGAAGACTGAGCTTCCTGTGACATATTGGTGATATTGTCCTTCCTACAAGAGCTGTTGGATAAGGGCCATTCCCCTTCAATGCTCAAGGTCTATGTGGCAGCTATAACAGCTTTCCATGCTCCTTTAGCCGGACAGTCTGTGGGCCGGAACAGCTTAGTTGTTTCATTTTCTGAGGGGATCCAGGAGGCTCAATACACCTTGGCCCCCCACAGTCACTGCGTGGGATCTGCCCACAGTCCTGAGAGCCTTCAAGGGTTCCCCCTTTGAGCTACTACAGTCTGGAAACTTAAAAACCCTGTTGTGAAAATCGCCTTGCTACTGGTGTCTACGTTTACACCCCGTTTAGAGCACAGGTTATCAGTCTTTCTGCGCTGCCTCCTTCGGCGGATCACCTGGAGCTTAACCTTCTCTGCCCTGTGAAGGCATTGGGAATTTACATCGAGCATTCCACCCCGTTCAGGCAGTCAGAACAACTCTTTGTATGATTTGGTGGCCGCACCAAAGGGTCTCCGGTCACAAAGCAGAACATTTCAATGGTTCAATGGTTAGTTTATACTATTGTGCTAGCATACTCCTCCCTGGGCCTACAATGCCACATAGGAGTTAGAGGCCATTACACTCGAGGTGTGGCCTCGTCTTGGGCGTGGTCTAGCGGTGCGTCCATAACAGACATTTGTGTGGCGGCCACCTTCACCAGGTTCTATAACTTGGACGTTCCAGCCTTAAAGGCTCGGATTCTATCTGCTTAAAGGGGCACGTGCTTGCCTAAGGGCAGGTCTAATCCTTCAGGCATTTACCTGACTTCAGTATCGGAAGGGAACGTACTGTTACTAACGTAACCTTGGTTCCCTGAGATACGGGAATAAGTACTGCGTTGCTTGCCATGCCATGACGCTGCACGACTCAGTGTCGTCACTTCAGTCAAATTTACCTGAAATCCTATGATGTAATGCCCGCTTATATAGCCAGATGGCCCTGCCCATTCTGGGGGACTTCATCGCCATGGGCTCATGCAGCTCTGCTGGCTACACATTGGTTTGTTTTTAATTTAAAAAAAACTTTTTTTAAATTAAACTTACATTTTAATAAAAATTAAAGGGATAATTTACACAAAAATGAAAATTCTGTCATTAATTACTCAACCTCATGTTGTTCCAAATCCGTAAAACCTTCATTCATCTTCAGAACACAAATTAAGATATTTTTGATGAAATCCGTGAGCTTTCTGACCCTGCATAGCCAGCAACACAACTGAAATGTTTTATGGCCCAAAAAGGTAGGCAAGGCATTGTTAAAATAGTCCATGTGACATCAGTGGTTCAACCGTAAAGTTATGAAGCTACAAGAATACTTTTTTTGTGCACGAAGATTAAAAAAAAAAGACTTCTCTTCAGTGTCATTCTCTGCTGCCATTTATGTACTACGATGCATGCGTGTGGTGTTGCTGATGCAGGAGCCTGACGTAGAACCCGGATGTAATGCGCTTTGTTTACAGCAGAAGATGGATGCTGTACAAAAGTCTTTGTAAACATGTCTGAATATTTTGATAGAGGATGAATTTCACATTTGTTCCCAGACTTATTTGAATGTCGAGGTCCCGGAACAAAGCAGGGTGACGGATCCGGCTTGTGATTAGAGGTGGGAGAGGTAGCGGAGCAATCGCGTGATCACATTGGTGGGCCAGCTAGTGATAACAGTGTGCATCAGTTGCTTTTATTACGGTTAGTACATGAAAAAAGCAATGATATTTTGAAACCGCAATTTCCAGGCCTGGGAAAAAAATGAATAATGGTTATAGAGTTATAATTAATCCTGTTCAGAATTTTGTGGGGGATTGTGTGTATATTGCATCGTTTTACTCCTTCCCATTGACAGAATGGTCACTTGCTTAATCGGGTCATTGTTGCATTGTCACAAAAGTATAATTTGCAGGTCTTTTTACTCACGCGCTCCAGAGGCTTTCAGGCTGAGCGCTCAGTCACATCCAAAGCTGCCTATATAGCGAGTATCATATTGAGTTATTTTTCCTAGTTTGTTGTTGAGCTTAAGTGGCCAAATACACACAAAATTACACAAAAATGGCCGTCCGGACGAGTATCCTGTTTTTTTCTTAAGTAAATGTGAACAGTTGAGAAAGAAAACGAATGCACAAACTCAACTGCTGCTCTAGGCAAAACCCTGCCGTGCCACCCCCACTTCACTCATAATTAAATATGATTTTAAAGATGCACGTGAAAGACTGGATCATATGTTTATTGATACAACTGCATGAAAATAAAAGCAGACACGGGCATGCTTTCTGATTATTAATTTTTCCCCCTACTGCAGCATAAAATAAATAAATAGGCCTAAATAATAATAATAAATAACACCTGTAGTATATCAAGGACCGAATCAGACAAATCAAGATTCGATCAAAGCATGGTTGAAACACGAGGAGCCGAATTCCACAAAAGGGAGAACAAGACAACAGCAGGAAGTCGTAAATCAGATCCCTAGCTCCAGCCCGTCTGAATACAGCCTAACCAGCAAGCCTTTTTCAGAGGAAGCCTGCCAGCATTAAGACAAAGGAACACTTAATGATAATTCCAATGCAGGAAGGAGACAATCAAATTTGGTAATACATTTGAGTAATAAATATTAATGGTCAAAGAGATGCAACATGTGACCATCACATGTAAATCTGTGATAGAAATCACAGCTACAGACTTTCTTAGATTGACCTCACTTCGAGGAGAAAGGCTGAAATTCCTTGGTTCACAAAGACTTAAAAATCATCTTAAAAGACTTTCATTCTCATTGTTAATGAAACTAATAATTTCTATGCATAAATGCATATTATGTATGTGACCCACACATTTTGACTATCCTTGTTTTAATCACTCATTGCGTATGTCTTGCTTTTAATTAGTATTGAATAGCTTAAGCCTTAAGGGTTAATGTCATGTTTGGTATGTATGAGTTTGATAATTCTAGCTTGAAACGTTTCTTTTGATTGATTTTCTGTCAAATGTATCATATTCTGGTTATATAAATCACATCCAAAAGGATACTTCACAAGAGCATGTAAGATTTTGACAATGTGACTGACCATGACATGATGATTTATTGATTGGGTGGAGCAACAAAGCAGCACTCAGAGCCAGCATAGGATCTAATTGGTCAAGACAACCATTGGGGAGGTGTCTGAAAGCCGAGTTTAAATGCTAGGACACCCTCTTGAACTCGCTCTCTTGAAAATGCCATCTACAAGCTCTCTCTAACTCTCTCTTTAGCCATGCTTTTTGTCATCACCTTTGGGCCTTTTGAGCACCATGTGCTCTGGCCCACAAGTCAGCGGCTACCATGATGAGAAGAAAAGTCACCTAGTCTCTTTACATCCTTTTATTCTTTTACTTTAGTTTATTTTCTTTCCGTTGAGTTCATGTGCTAAGTTACGTTTGCCAACGACAAACAGCCCAGAACTCTGCAAAACCAGCCAAGAGCCCACTTCAACGACTCCTGAACTCTAAGCCAATCAGCGACTTCGGAGAAACCCTTTCCTGCAAAGGACACAAAAGCAAGCAAGTACAAACCCCAGATTCTTGCTGAGCTGGTGTAATTTTATTGATGGTTGTTCAGGTCTATGCAATTGCACATATTGCTGTAAACGTGGGATATCACATTCTCATTCTCTTAAACTAATCCTTTCCTCACTTTCTCTCTTTCTACAACGTGTGAATGCTTGTGTTCATGTGTAGATTAGTTTACATGTCTTAGAGTTATATAAATAAAGTCTTGTTTATATTGAAAAGAGAAATATCTTGTTTTGTGCTCACAAGTTAATGTCTTAATCTGTCGATTTTGTTACTGTGCTATTTAATAGTGTTTTCACTATATTTTGGGATTTTAATATCCAGTGCAGAGTTTGTTATACGGCTTGTTCAGTGAATCGCCGTGAAACAGTGAGTCTGTTACAATTCCCTATAAAATCATTAATGATTCCCTTTGAGCTAAATTGACTTGTTTCCCTTATAACAATATATATATTATATGTTATCATTACACACCTATTAAAGATGCAAACTCAAATTAAGTGTACAAGCCTGAAGTGGCCATAGTAAGATTTGTGAGAATCCCCGGTGAGCAGTGCAAAACAGCTGGTGTAGTCAGGGCTTAATCTGAACAAGCCCGGTCCGGATCAGCACTTCCGAACTCCGATCATCTCATTTGGGGGATCCTCTTCCTCCAACGAGAGACGTCCGTGTCAGGGTTATTTTAGTTTTGCATTTTTAAATTCTCTTTTATTTTAATATTGCTTTCAATTTTCGCTATAAATTTCAGTTTTTTAAATTTTTCTATAATTTGGTTGATTTTAGTTTAGTTTTTATTTTGTGAACTGTTTTCTACCCTATATAGGTTACATTTACATTTATGCATTTAGCAGACGCTTTTATTTAAAGTGACTTACAGTGCATTCAGGCTATACATTTATTGTCAGTATGTAGTAGGTTAGTTTGCGTTTTAATTTGAGTTTTAGTAATTAAAGTTTAGCAGAATTAAAATAACACTTCCAGAGCACAGATCAAAGACATTTTAATTTAAGCTTATTGACGCAAACCACTAGTGACACTAAATTAAAGCATGCTGAGATTGATTAGAAAATTAATATTTATTTGTGATTATTTTATTTAGTTGCTGTTGGTTTTGTTTTAGTTTTTCATTTATTTTGACATTTCTTAAATACTCTTTCTTGCCTAAATGCCTTTATTTTTGTCAAATAAAGTTATGAATATGACATGTTTTACAGTTTAAACATGTACAACATTTCTTATATTTAAACTCGTTTTTAAACTAAGCATTTTTAGAAGCAAAAATAAAACATTTCATAGTCGGAAAAAGACCGATGCGGCTCGTTTAGGTGACTTGGTTTGCTTTGCATTAAATACAATGGGTTTATAGATTAAATGAAACAAACCTATATTTAACCAAATAAAAAAGGCTATAATCTTACCTTTCAGAAGCGCGTGTCTGGCTTTAAAACTCAACGGACATCACCAGCAGCGAAAGTCATTCATGTCTGGATAGGTTTAATCGTTATGATTTTTATTCATAAATGTACATTATGATGCTTTGCATGCATGCATGTAGAGTAGCCTATTAACGGCGCTTAGTTGGGGGGCAGCGCAGGGGGCGTCATGACTAGCAAAGTTAATTTAGATTTAGAGTAACTAAGGGGTGATAACTTGTTGATATGAGTACACTAATTCCAAACGAATGGCCAAAAGATAAACTAAAAATCGGTCCTTTTTGCCGCCCTGACTGTGCTGTCGACTGAGTTTGCCTATATGCACGCGCCGGCCCTGTGTAGGCTATTGATCCATGCATTATGTCTTGTAAGAGCAGAGCAGTTCACATGTCCCGTCTTTTGCATGTTCAGGTTCTTTATTTCAAATGTGGATGTGCTGCAAGGGTGGTCATTATAATTTATAGGATTTTTCGTATATGCACACTATAGGTCAGCACAAACGTCTTTCATTGGCGCATGAGGAGGGGGATCCAACAAAATGAGGTGCCGGATCCTATGTTCCGGCATAAATTAAGCCCTGGTCAGCAGCACCACATGTTTGCATCTAGATACTCTCATGAATGGCAGTGGAGACTGACACTGAAGAGAAGAAACTGGCCCTGCTCCAATGACACTTCATGAGGACTTTCAGGCTACGCAGCCAACCCAGCAGTCAAAGCAGCATTATGTAACAAAAGTGCAGACTTTTGTTTTCTTTGCGCACAAAAAGTACTCTTGTAGCTTCATAATATTACGGTTGAACCACTGATGTCTCACACACACACACACACACACACACACACTTTTAACAATGCCCTTACTACCTTTCTGGGCTATAAAACGTTTCAGTTGCGTTCAGTTGCAAGGGTCAGAAAGCTCTCGGATTTCTCGGACAAAGAGGAGCGAAGGTAGTATGGACCAACCTGAGGGTGAGTAAATTACTAATTTTATTTTTGGGTGAACTATACCTTTAAAATGTCTCAGTGGTTAAAAAATGAACTATCTATCTATACATATATCTGTCCTTTAAATCTACTTTATAATCTGCTGAATCTATGACTCCGGGAAAAGGAGTTGTTACTGGCAGGTCCAGCTTATTAAGAGAGTGGGAATACTAAACCATTACTACTGTTGGCTCCTCTGGCCCATCTAGAGAAAGTATGACATAACATACACAATACTAGGCTTGAACAGGGGAATAAAACCAAAATTTAGCCTTAAAGCATTACAGGACTTAAAGATTTTTTTAAATGCACAGACCCTATACCAAATACAAATCTTATAAAAAGCATTTAGAATGTGTGAGATGTGTTTCACATGTATATGCTAAAATTGAATTGAACTGATTTGGAGTGTTTTGGAGGTCAAAAAGGATACGGGTTACTGAACATCCTTTTAAGGTCAACTTTTTCTTTGCAGTATGGACATGTCTGCTTCTTACCCACAATGCACCAGCCACGTATGCAAAACTCATGAAATCTGAGAAAAAGTAGGTTAAGGAAACAAATGTGTGCATCTAGTGTACATGCCAGATGATGACAACTCTATTGTCTGTGGTTTAATGTAATTGTATTAATATCGGTAAATATTAATATTTGGTGACTCATTGTCTTATATATGCTTAGATAATGAGGAAATGGATGAAAAATAATACAACAATAGTGGCATACACTTTACAGGCACATCTCAAAAAATTTGAATATGGTGGAAACTTATTTCAAAAAGTGAAACTTTCATATATTTTAGACTCATTACATGTAAAGTAAAACATTTCAAATGTTTTTTCTTTTAACTTTGATGATTAGAGCTTACAACTTATGAAAGTAAAAAAGTCAATATATCAAAATATTAGAATATTTCCTAAGATCAATCAAAAAAAGGATTTGCCAAACAAAGAAGATCAAGTTCTTTAAAGTATGTTCATTAATGCAATCAATACTTGGTCGGGGCTCATTTAGCACAAAAACTCCAGCATCAGTGAGGTGTGGCATGGAAGCGATAATCCTGTGGCACTACTGAGGCACTATTGAGTCTTCAGCTCGTCTGTATTGTTGGATCGACTGTTTCTCATCTTTCTAAAGTCCTGCTGGAAAAGGAAATCAGCATCTCCATAAAGCTTGTCAGCAGATGGAAGCATAAACTGCTCCAAAATCTCCTGGTAGACGGCTGCATTGACTTTGGACTTGATAAAACACAATGGACCAACACCAGCAGACGTCACGGCACCCCAAATCATCACAGACTGGAAACATCACACTGGACTTCAAGTAGCTTGGATTCTGTGCCTCTCCAGTCTTCCTCCAGACCTTGATTTCCAAGTGAAATGCATAATGTACTTTTATCTGAAAAGAGGACTTTGGACCACTGAGCAACAGTCCAGTTCTTTTTCTCCATAGCCTAGGTAAGATGCTTCTGATGTTGTTTCTGTTTCAGAAGTGGCTTGGTAGCCCTTTTCCTGAAGAAGTCTGAGCATGGTGACTCTCGATGCACTGACTCCAGCTTGAGTCCACTCCAGCTTCAGTCCACTCCTTGTGAAGCTCTCCCAAGTGTTCGAATCGGCTTTGCTTGACAGTATTCTCAAGCTTGCGGTTTTCACTTTTGCTTGTGCACCTTTTCGTACCCAATTTCTTAATTCCAGTCAACTTTGCATTTAATATGCTTTGATACAGCACTCTGTTAACAGCCACCCCTTTGAGTAATGACCTTCTGTCTCTTACCCTCTTTGTGGAGGGTGTTAATGATAGTCTTCAGGACCATTGCCAAGTCAGCAGTCTTCCCCATTATTGTGGTTTCAAAAAACAAGATATTCCCCAAAGTTATACTATAGGGATGGTAATTTAACAAAGCTCCAATATAAATATTATAGTATCTTGAGATACTGGATTTTTGAATTTCATGAGCTGTAAGCTCTAATCATCAATATATATATAACTTTTTTTATATAATAAAAAACTGTATAAATGTTTTAATTTACATGGAATGAATCTTGAATATATGAAAGTTTCACTTTTTGAAATGTTACAATACAAAACAATTACTTTTTCAAAACATATTTATTACTTATTACACATTTTTACTTGTATTACTTATTCCTAATATACTTATTACTACTTTTTAAGATGCACCTAAACAAAGGTCTGTTGTTCAGAGGTTTAAACGCTTGATACTCAGCCACAGCTTATTCGTTATGAAGCATAACCTTTTCTGGTTTCAAAAAACTGTTCTGCAAATTGTTTGTTTGCCATGGCAGCACTTTATAGATATTTCTGAAACTAAGACAAATAAAACAAAGTCTAAATAAAAATAATAATAAAGGACAAGATGCCGTTACTGAAAGCTCAGTGTCCAAAGAATAATAAGATGCAGTCACATGCATTATTTAACTGGTGAGAGCTGAACACCATAATTGGCAGGTCCACCATCTCCAGTGCACCTGTTGTTACTTTCAATGTCAAGCATTTTCAAGGACAATATAAAAAATAAAATACAATTTTAAACCATGAAAACACAAGTTAAATCAAGCATTTTCCAAACTCTGTACAAACCCTGGAGCTGGCAGACATAACAAATTAACTAACATAAACAGAGTAAAGGATACACATGTTTGCAGGACAGTCTGTATGTGTTCTCAATGATTCCTTCTTCACTCACATCCACAAGAATTGGCTGACCACAGACGGCACAGATGCTGTCTGACAGGTGCTTAGTGGGCATTCCAGATGCACTGTAATACTGAAACAACAGATCTTTACATCAGGTTGTCCTGACAAAGCAATCTATAGCAGATGCAATAATAAAATATATTGATGATTTATATAAAAGTACAGATCAGTATTTTCAGTGTCTTTATGAACTGTAGTAGATGTGAAATTCAGACCTCTATGAACTAGAATACAGTCGTCTCCTCTTTCCTGAGTATTTTTTTTATTTTTCGTGTTCTCTGTCTGATAAATGCATTTCTTTAAGAAATTCTATCTGACAGTGGAGTTGTCTCAGCTGGTTGAGAAGGCCATTTCAATTATAACTTTTTTCCTTACACGGACCTATTGACCTGGATATGATGCCAAGAATAAACCTGAAGGCATGAAAAGTCTAAGGAGAGTAGAAATACATACATGTGTACATATTGGAGTATAGCTCTGTAAAGAGGAAAAAAAGTGTGTGTGTGTGTGTGTGTGTGTGGGGGGGGGGGGGTATAAGAGTGCTAACCCAGTATGGACAAATAAAACTGATATATTACTTTCATATCTTAATCTTTGGTTCCCATAATGATCTCTGAAGAACAAGAGCAAAGCATGAACACATCCCAAAGAGAACATGGGGATTTAACAAGAAAAATATCACTTTACAAATCAAGAAAACTAAATCAAACTAAATTTCTAGGCTATATTTATCCATATTTCAAACGTAATAAACTCTTTTTTTCTCACTTCCACTGACTTTAACAAATTTCTTTACAAATCCTCGTTTTGTGCTTTAATTCATGACCGGCGTTTTGTTTTGTTCACTCTCCGCGTTCGTCACTAATCACCAGTGTTGGGGAAAGTTACTTTTAAAAGTAAAACATTACAATATTGTGTTACTCCCTAAAAAAGTAACTAATTACATTACTTAGTTACTTTTTTATGGAAAGTAATGTGTCACGTTACTTTTGCATTACTTCCGCGTTACTTTTTAAATATGAGCAGGGCTTGATTGTTTTTATTACAAGAAGTAATATTTTTAGCAAATGTAAAATCCCTTTCACACTAAGTAGTGTACTGAATAAACCTCAGGCTGAAGGAAGAGTAAATCACGTGTGTACAGTAGAACGCAGGAGAAGGTTAAACACTCTTCAGCAATAAAAAACAAAGTAATTTTTGGTTATATAAATCACATCCAAAAGGATACTTCACAAGAGCATGTAAGATTTTGACAATGTGACTGACCATGACATGATGATTTATTGATTGGGTGGAGCAACAAAGCAGCACTCAGAGCCAGCATAGGATCTAATTGGTCAAGACAACCATTGGGGAGGTGTCTGAAAGCCGAGATTAAATGCTAGGACACCCTCTTGAACTCACTCTCTTGAAAATGCCATCTACAAGCTCTCTCTAGAGCCATGCTTTTTGTCATCACCTTTGGGCCTTTTGAGCACCATGTGCTCTGGCCCACAAGCCAGCGGCTACCATGATGAGAAGAAAAGTCACCTAGTCTCTTTACATCCTTTTATTCTTTTACTTTAGTTTATTTTCTTTCCGTTGAGTTCGTGTGCTAAGTTACGTTTGCCAACGACAAACAGCCCAGAACTCTGCAAAACCAGCCAAGAGCCCACTTCAATGACTCCTGAACTCTAAGCCAATCAGTGACTTCGGAGAAACCCTTTCCTGCAAATGACACAAAAGCAAGCAAGTACAAACCCCAGATTCTTGCTGAGCTGGTGTATTTTTATTGATGGTTGTTCAGGTCTATGCAATTGCACATATCGCTGTAAACGTGGGATATCACATTCTCATTCTCTTAAACTAATCCTTTCCTCACTTTCTCTCTTTCTACAACGTGTGAATGCTTGTGTTCATGTGTAGATTAGTTTATATGTCTTAGAGTTATATACATAAAGTCTTGTTTATATTGAAAAGAGAAATATCTTGTGTTTTGTGCTCACAAGTTAATGTCTTAATCTGTCGATTTTGTTACTGTGCTATTTAAGTGTTTTCACTATATTTTGGGATTTTAATATCCAGTGCAGAGTTTATTATACGGCTTGTTCAGTGAATCGCCGTGAAACAGTGAGTCTGTTAAAATTCCCTATAAAATCATTAATGATTCCCTTTGAGCTAAATTGACTTGTTTCCCTTATAACAATATATATATTATATGTTATCATTACACACCTATTAAAGATGCAAACTCAAATTAAGTGTACAAGCCTGAAGTGGCCATAGTAAGATTTGTGAGAATCCCCGGTGAGCAGTGCAAAACAGCTGGTGTAGTCAGGGCTTAATCTGAACAAGCCCAGTCCGGATCAGCACTTCCGAACTCTGATCATCACATTTAGGGGATCCTCTTCCTCCAACGAGAGACGTCCGTGTCAGGGTTATTTTAGTTTTGCATTTTTAAATTCCCTTTTATTTTAATATTGCTTTCAATTTTCGCTATAAATTTCAGTTTTGTTTTAATTTTTCCAGTGGTGGACAAAGTACACAGATCAAGTACTTGAGTAAAAGTACAGATAAGTATAATAAAATATTACTCCAGTAAAAGTACTGCTTTTTAAATTTTACTCGAGTGAAAGTACAAAAGTACTCAATTTTTTATGTACTTAAGTAAAAAAGTACTGATAGACAGATTTATTTAGCAATGTTATATAGACTACTTTATTTAATTTTATATTAGCACATATTTTTATAATCCTACTGCCCAAAATACCAGTTTTTTTCCCCAAAATACCCACTATATAGAGTCAAGATATATATTTTGTTGATATGGACTACGTTGATGAGAGTGATGTAGTAATTTTCACTGTGAAGCTTACACTGCCATGTACCTGAGAGAAAACAGATTTCACCATCTAATTTACACCAGTAAGAAAAAAGTGTTTTAGAACTTGTTGTTTTGCAGAACGTCAGTTATATATGACATGAGAATTAGGCCTGAAATTACGAAGAACATTTTAAGGAAAATATAATTATATTTTCATAATGATTTTTTTTCTTCTCAAACTTTGTCTGTGGTGTAAAAACACCCCTGGCGAAATGCCCCCAGAGGGCATCATCACTTCCCACTCTGATAATTACTGTAGTTACTATGTTCTGAACATCACATCCTTTCTTTTTCCCTCAGATGGAATCTATCTAGGTGGCTGAATAAAGATATTTGGACTTTATATCAAAAAATGTCCTCAACTTAGCACCAGCAAGCTTGTTAGCTAGACAGTTAGCATCAGCTAACAATATTTACTTATTTTCAGTATGGTTATGAATAAACATTCATATCTGTCTACTCGGCTAGTTGATCTAAACAATATAAAAATGTATACTGTTGATAAACAATATAAAAACAGACGTCACATAGGTCTAAATGCATAGCATTTTAAATAAAACTGCTAATGTTACAGCAGCAGGGAATATGAACGTGCATGAGTTATTTTATTTAATCTGTGTTATTTTAATGTTTTGTTTTTTGACCTAAAACAACGTTAGAGACACTGGATGTTGATCTGTCTGCATTCAAGCAGTGTCATTTCAGTGGGCTTAAATAGATCACCCTTTACAGCAGATTTAGTTCACAAACAACTGACAGTTTTGACCTAAATATTATTTTCAGTTACAATAATTAATCCTAAAATTCGACATTAGTAACTTACTTTTCACAGCATCAGTAGCGCGCGCTTACAAGATCTCCCGGTTCTTTACTTGTGAGTTCAGTTCACTGAAGAAGACTCTGTCTAAACGGATCATTTGAATCATTGAGTTTTCGACTCGAGAACAGCTGCAATCGGATCATTGCAATTCGTGAATGAATCGTTTGTTGCGATTTGCGAACCGATTTAACAGGTTCATTGAAAAGAATAGGTTTGTTCATGAATCATACACCGCTTCTGCGTCTCGGAGCACGTGATGTATTATAAGGAGTAACGATATGTTTTATGAAATGTAGTGAAGTAAAAAGTACGATCTTATGCTTTGGAATGTAGTGAAGTAAAAGTTACTCAAAATAAAACTACTCCAGTAAAGTACAGATACTTGAAAAATTTATTTAAGTACAGTAACGAAGTAGTTTTACTTCGTTACTGACCACCACTGAATTTTTCTATAATTTGGTTGATATTAGTTTAGTTTTTATTTTGTGAACTGTTTTCTACCCTATATTTACATTTACATGTATGCATTTAGCAGACGCTTTTATCCAAAGCGACTTACATTGCATTCAAGTTACAGTTACTTGCTTTCCCTGGGAATCGAACCCATGATCTTGACGTTGCTAGCGCCATGCTCTACCAGTTGAGCTACAGGAAAGCTTTATAGGAAAGCTATATAGGTTACATTTACATTTATGCATTTAGCAGACGCTTTTATCCAAAGCGACTTACAGTGCATTCAGGCTATACATTTATTGTCAGTATGTAGTAGGTTAGTTTGCATTTTAATTTGAGTTTTAGTAATTAAAGTTTAGCAGAATTAAAATAACACTTCCAGAGCACAGATCAAAGACATTTTAATTTAAGCTTATTGACGCAAACCACTAGCGACACTAAATTAAAGCATGCTGAGATTGATTAGAAAATTCATATTTATTTTTGATTTATTTTATTTAGTTGCTGTTGGTTTCGTTTTGTTTTAGTTTTTCATTTATTTTGACATTTCTTAAATACTCTTTCTTGCCTAAATGCCTTTATTTTTGTCAAATAAAGTTATGAATACGACATGTTTTACAGTTTAAACATGTACAACATTTCTTATATTTAAACTCGTTTTTAAACTAAGCATTTTTAGAAGCAAAAATAAAAAATTTCATGGTCGGAAAAAGACCGATGCGGCTCGTTTAGGTGACTTGGTTTGCTTTGCATTAAATACAATGGGTTTATAGATTAAATGAAACAAACCTATATTTAACCAAATAAAAAAGGCTATAATCTTACCTTTCAGAAGCGCGTGTCTGGCTTTAAAACTCAACGGACATCACCAGCAGCGAAAGTCATTCATGTCTGGATAGGTTTAATCGTTATGATTTTTATTCATAAATGTACATTATGATGTTTTGCATGCATGTAGAGTAGCCTATTAATGGCGCTCAGTTGGGGGGTGGCGCGGGAGCGTCATGACTAGCAAAGTTAATTTAGATTTAGAGTAACTAAGGGGTGATAACGTGTTGATATGAGTACACTAATTCCAAACGAATGGCCAAAAGATAAACAAAAAATCTGTCCTTTTTGCCGCCCTGACTGTGCTGTCGACTGAGTTTGCCTATATGCACGCGCCGGCCCTGTGTAGGCTATTGATCCATGCATTATGTCTTGTAAGAGCAGAGCAGTTCACATGTCGCGTCTTTTGCATGTTCAGGTTCTTTATTTCAAATGTGGATGTGCTGCAAGGGTGGTCATTATAATTTATAGGATTTTTCGTATATGCACACTATAGGTCAGCACAAACGTCTTTCATTGGCGCATGAGGAGGGGGATCCAACAAAATGAGGTGCCGGATCCTATGTTCCGGCATAAATTAAGCCCTGGTCAGCAGCACCAATGTTTGCATCTAGATACTCTCATGAATGGCAGTGGAGACTGACACTGAAGAGAAGAAACTGGCCCTGCTCCAATGACACTTCATGTGTACTTTCAGTCTTGAGGACTTTCAGGCTATGCAGCCAACCCAGCAGTCAAAGCAGCATTATGTAACAAAAGTGCAGACTTTTGTTTTCTTTGCGCACAAAAAGTACTCTTGTAGCTTCATAACATTACGGTTGAACCACTGATGTCTCTCACACACAATTTTAACAATGCCCTTACTACCTTTCTGGGCTATAAAACGTTTCAGTTGCGTTCAGTTGCATGGGTCAGAAAGCTCTCGGATTTCATCAAACATATTTTATTTTAATGTGTTCCAAAGAGGAGCGAAGGTAGTATGGACCAACCTGAGGGTGAGTAAATTACAAATTTTATTTTTGGGTAAACTATACCTTTAAAATGTCTCAGTGGTTAAAAAATGAACTATCTATCCATATATCTGTCCTTTAAATCTACTTTATAATCTGCTGAATCTATGACTCAGGGAAAAGGAGTTGTTACTGGCAGGTCCAGCTTATTAAGAGAGTGGGAATCCCAAACCATTACTACTGTTGGTTCCTCTGACCCATCTAGAGAAAGTATGACATAACATACACAATACTAGGCTTGAACAGGGGAATAAAACCAAAATTTAGCCTTAAAGCATTACAGGACTTAAAAGATTTTTTTAAATGCACAGACCCTATAACAAATACAAATCTTATAAAAAGCATTTAGAATGTGTGAGATGTGTTACACATGTATATGCTAAAATTGAATTGAACTGATTTGGAGTGTTTTGGAGGTAAAAAAAGGATACGGGTTACTGAACATCCTTTTAAGGTCAACTTTTTCTTTGCAGTATGGACATGTCTGCTTCTTACCCACAATGCACCAGCCACGTATGCAAAACTCATGAAATCTGAGAAAAAGTAGGTTAAGGAAACAAATGTGTGCATCTAGTGTACATGCCAGATGATGACAACTCTATTGTCTGTGGTTTAATGTAATTTTATTAATATCGGTAAATATTAATATTTGGTGACTCATTGTCTTATATATGCTTAGATAATGAGGAGATGGATGAAAAATAATACAACAATAGTGGCATACACTTTACAGGCGCATCTCAAAAAATGTGAATATGGTGGAAACTTATTTCAAAAAGTGAAACTTTCATATATTTTAGACTCATTACATGTAAAGTAAAACATTTCAAATGTTTTTTCTTTTAACTTTGATGATTAGAGCTTACAACTTATGAAAGTAAAAAAGTCAATATATCAAAATATTTGAATATTTCCTAAGATCAATCAAAAAAAGGATTTGCCAAACAAAGAAGCTCAATTTCTTTAAAGTATGTTCATTAATGCACTCAATACTTGGTCGGGGCTCATTTAGCACAAAAACTCCAGCATCAGTGAGGTGTGGCATGGAAGCGATAATCCTGTGGCACTACTGAGGCACTATTGAGTCTTCAGCTCGTCTGTATTTGTTGGATCGACTGTTTCTCATCTTTCTAAAGTCCTGCTGGAAAAGAAAATCAGCATCTCCATAAAGCTTGTCAGCAGATGGAAGCATAAACTGCTCCAAAATCTCCTGGTAGACGGCTGCATTGACTTTGGACTTGATAAAACACAATGGACCAACACCAGCAGACGTCACGGCACCCCAAATCATCACAGACTGGAAACGTCACACTGGACTTCAAGTAGCTTGGATTCTGTGCCTCTCCAGTCTTCCTCCAGACCTTGATTTCCAAGTGAAATGTATAATGTACTTTTATCTGAAAAGAGGACTTTGGACCACTGAGGAACAGTCCAGTTCTTTTTCTCCGTAGCCCAGGTAAGATGCTTCTGATGTTGTTTCTGTTTCAGAAGTGGCTTGGTAGCCCTTTTCCTGAAGAAGTCTGAGCATGGTGACTCTCGATGCACTCACTCCAGCTTGAGTCCACTCCAGCTTCAGTCCACTCCTTGTGAAGCTCTCCCAAGTGTTCGAATCGGCTTTGCTTGACAGTATTCTCAAGCTTGCGGTTTTCACTTTTGCTTGTGCACCTTTTCCTACCCAATTTCTTAATTCCAGTCAACTTTGCATTTAATATGCTTTGATACAGCACTCTGTTAACAGCCACCCCTTTGAGTAATGACCTTCTGTCTCTTACCCTCTTTGTGGAGGGTGTTAATGATAGTCTTCAGGACCATTGCCAAGTCAGCAGTCTTCCCCATTATTGTGGTTTCAAAAAACAAGATATTCCCCAAAGTTATACTATAGGGATGGTAATTTAACAAAGCTCCAATATAAATATTATAGTATCTTGAGATACTGGATTTTTGAATTTCATGAGCTGTAAGCTCTAATCATCAATATATATATATATATATATATATATATATATATATATATATATATATATATAACAAAAACTGTATAAATGTTTTAATTTACATGGAATGAATCTTGAATATATGAAAGTTTCACTTTTTGAAATGTTACAATACAAAAAAATTACTTTTTCAAAACATATTTATTACTTATTACAAATTTTTACTTGTATTACTTATTACTAATATACTTATTACTACTTTTTAAGATGCACCTAAACAAAGGTCTGTTGTTCAGAGGTTTAAACGCTTGATACTCAGCCACAGCTTAATTATGAAGCATAACCTTTTCTGGTTTCAAAAAACTGTTCTGCAAATTGTTTGTTTGCCATGGCAGCACTTTATAGATATTTCTGAAACTAAGACAAATAAAACAAAGTCTAATTAAAAATAATAATAATAATAAAGGACAAGATGCCGTTGCTGAAAGCTCAGTGTCCAAAGAATAATAAGATGCAGTCACATGCATTATTTAACTGGTGAGAGCTGAACACCATAATTGGCAGGTCCACCATCTCCAGTGCACCTGTTGTTACTTTCAATGTCAAGCATTTTCAAGGACAATATAAAAAATAAAATACAATTTTAAACCATGAAAACACAAGTTAAATCAAGCATTTTCCAAACTCTGTACAAACCCTGGAGCTGGCAGACATAACAAAATAACTAACATAAACAGAGTAAAGGATACACATGTTTGCAGGACAGTCTGTATGTGTTCTCAATGATTCCTTCTTCACTCACATCCACAAGAATTGGCTGACCACAGACGGCACAGATGCTGTCTGACAGGTGCTTAGTGGGCATTCCAGATGCACTGTAATACTGAAACAACAGATCTGTACATCAGGTTGTCCTGACAAAGCAATCTATAGCAGATGCAATAATAAAATATATTGATGATTTATATAAAATAAGTACAGATCAGTATTTTCAGTGTCTTTATGAACTGTAGTAGATGTGAAATTCAGACCTCTATGAACTAGAATACAGTCGTCTCCTCTTTCCTGAGTATTTTTTTAATTTTTCGTGTTCTCTGTCTGATAAATGCATTTCTTTAAGAAATTCTATCTGACAGTGGAGTTGTCTCAGCTGGTTGAGAAGGCCATTTCAATTATAACTTTTTTCCTTACACGGACCTATTGACCTGGATATGATGCCAAGAATAAACCTGAAGGCATGAAAAGTCTAAGGAGAGTAGAAATACATACATGTGTACATACTGGAGTATAGCTCTGTAAAGAGGAAAAAAAGTGTATGTGGGGGGGGGGGGGGGGAATAAGAGTGCTAACCAAGTATGGACAAATAAAACTGATATATTACTTTTATATCTTAATCTGGTTCCCATAATGATCTCTGAAGAACAAGAGCAAAGCATGAACACATCCCAAAGAGAACATGGGGATTTAACAAGTAAGAAAAATATCACTTTACAAATCAAGAAAACTAAATCAAACAAAATTTCTAGGCTATATTTATCCATATTTCAAACGTAATAAACTCTTTTTTTCTCACTTCCGCTGACTTTAACAAATTTCTTTACAAATCCTCGTTTTGTGCTTTAATTCATGACCGGCGTTTTGTTTTGTTCTCTCTCCGCGTTCGTCACTAATCACCAGTGTTGGGGAAAGTTACTTTTAAAAGTAAAACATTACAATATTGTGTTACTCCCTAAAAAAGTAACTAATTACATTACTTAGTTACTTTTTTATGGAAAGTAATGTGTCACGTTACTTTTGCATTACTTCCGCATTACTTTTTAAATATGAGCAGGGCTTGATTGTTTGTTTTTATTACAAGAAGTAATATTTTTAGCAAATGTAAAAGCCATTTCACACTAAGTAGTGTACTGAATAAACCTCAGGCTGAAGGAAGAGTAAATCACGTGTGTACAGTAGAACGCAGGAGAAGGTTAAACACTCTTCTGCAATAAAAAACTATTTAAGCATAATTGTTAGTTTATCTAAAGTAATTTTTGCTTATTAGTGTGGTTGAACTGGATCATCCAAAGGTCAGCAGCAAAGACATTGGTTGATAAAATGGGATTAGATACATTTGTTGTTTAACATTTAATTATTGCAGGTTTGCATCATTTTCACTTTTAAGTTTTAATTAATTTTGATGAATACTGAAGCTGTTTTTTGCGAGTGGGATGAATTAATACACATTCACATTTAGTCTAGATTAGAACTACAGTAAGATCATGTTCACACAGCGCACTGTCAGTCAATAAATGGGGAAAAAAGTAACTGGCGTTACTTTTTTGAAAATGTAACTCAGATATTTTCTTGTAAATTAAAAAAGTAATGCGTTACTTTACTAGTTACTTGAAAAAAGTTATATTACGTAACTTGCGTTACTTGTAATGCGTTACCCCCAACACTGCTAATCACGCAATGCTGACGTCCTACGTCATCCACATGGACGGCTTCAGCGTACGACAGTCAGCAGAAGTGAGAAAAAAGTTATTATGTTTTAAATATGGATATTTATCTTACAGAAACGAACGGATTAACTACAGGTGGCCTTTATTCACCCCGCAGAGCCATGTGAGGCACGTTTTATTACGGATGCGCGCAATTTATTTCACGTCTTCTGAACTGTTGACAAAAAACACCCACTTACCCCATTGTAAAGCTTGGAGGGGCCAGGACAATTTTTAATATAGCTCCGATTGGATTCGTCTGAAAGGAGTCATATATACCTAGCATGCTTTGAGGGTGAGTAAAACAGGCTAATTAATTTTTTTGGGTGAACTAACCCTTTAAGTAAAGATCATGTTCCATGAAGATATTTTGTAAATGTCCTACCGTAAATATCAAAACTTCTGTTTTGATTAGTAATGTCAGAATCATAAAGAGCTTTATTGCAAAGTATGCTTGCACATACAAGGGATTTGTTTTAGTCACATAAGCTTCCAGTACACAGAGACAACACACAGACAATAAAAATATCAGAAAGCTGGTGGTCCACTGACAGATAGACCTAGGGACAGAGAGCTAGGTTAGTTTGGTCTGGAGGAGTGTAGGGATGATGGTGTTGAAGGCCGAACTAAAGTCCCCAAACAGGATCCTCACGTGAGTCCCTGATTTGTGCAGATGCTGCAGGATGAAGGGCAGTCCCATGTTGACTGCATCATCCACAGACCTGTTTGCTCGGTAAGCAAACTGCAGGGGGTCCAGTAAGGGTCCAGTGATGTCCTTCAGATAAGCCAGAACCAGTTTTTCGAATTACTTCATGATGACAGACGTTAGTGACACAGGTCTGTAGTCGTTAAGTTTTGTTATCTTGGGTTTCTTTGGGACGGGGATGATGGTGGAGCATTTGGAGCAGGAAGGGACTCCACACAACTCCAGAGATCTATTGAAGATCTTTGAAAAGATGGGGGACCAGCTGGTTAGCACAGGATTTCAGACAGGCTGGTGTCACACTGTCTGGGCCAGGTGCCTTTCTTCTCTTGTTCTTTCTGAAGACCTGGCGCACATCTTCACTGATCTAAAGTGCAGGAGTGGGGGAGGGGGGTTACAGGAGGTGTTAGCGTTGTGTAGAGAGATGGTCAGGATGGGTGTAGGGGGTTTCAAATCAACAATAAAATTAATTCAGGTCTTCTGCAAGTTGTTGATTCACCTCAGTGCTGGGGGATGGTGTCTTGTAGTTGGTGATGGTTTTCAGACCTTTCCACACTGAAGCCGAGTCATTGGAAATTAACTGATCTTCCAAATTTTTAGCGTAGGTCCTTTTATCCACTCGAATCTCCTTATTCAGTGTGTTCCTGGCCTGATTGTACAAGACTCTGTCCCCATTTGTGTAGGCATCCTCTTTGGCCTGACGAAGATGTCTGAGTTTTGCTGTAAACCATGGCTTATCATTGTTGAATGTTAAAGAAGTCCTAGAAGGAATGCATATATCCTCACAGAAACTAATATAGAATGTTACAGTCTCTGTGAGCTCATCCAGATTGGTGGCAGCAGCTTCAAAAAGGCTCCAATCACTGCAGTCGAAACAGGCTTGTAAAACCCACTCTGTTTCGTTGATCCATCTTTTTACAGTCTTTACTACAGGTTTAGCAGATTTTAATTTGTGCATGTAGGTTGGTATAAGATGAACCAGGCAGTGGTCAGAGAGCCCCAAAGCTGCCCGTGGGACAGAGTGGTGTGCATTCTTTATTGTGGTGTAACAATGGTCTAGTATATTACATTCTCTGGTGGGACATGCTGCTTGTATTTTGGCAGTTCATGGGAGAGATTGGCTTTATTAAAGTCCCTGAGAATGATTAAATAGAGTCTGGGTGTTGTTGCTCTGTCTCTGTGATCTGATAAGCGAGTTTCTGTAAAGCTGAGCTCATGTACACTTGCGGAGAAATGTAAATACTCACGAGAATGAACGAGCAAAACTCCCATGGACTGGTGCTGTCCGGAATGGTGTCATTCAGCCAGGTTTCCGTGAAACAAATAAATCCTTATTTGTCTGGGAGAGCAGATGAAGTTTGTCTGTTTTGTTGGGTAGAGAGCGGAGATTTGCCAGATGGATGCTAGACAATGGCGTTCGAAATCCGCGCTGTCTGAGCTTCACGAGCGTGCAGGCTTGCTTCCCCGGTCTGCGCATCCTAAAGCGTTTAATCAGTGCCGCTGCTCTGCCAACCACTATGTTCAGCAAAACGTCTGAATAATCGAAAACCGATAGGACATTTTGTGGTGTATTCTGCCGAAAGTTCAGCAGTTCATCCCTGCTGAAACTGATCGAGTTTGAAAAACAAAAAAAACAGGAAAAAAACTTACAAAAACACTAAAACAACTGGAGAGCAAAGCACCGTGGCTGCCATGTACAGCCATCTTGTTTTACTTTTTAATATGCATTGCTAGGGACTTTATTTGGACAACTTTAAAGATGATTTTCTCAATATTTCGATTTTTGTTGCACCCTCAGATTCCAGATATTCAAATAGTTGTATCTCAGTCAAATATTGTCCTAAGCAAACAAACCATTCATCAATGGAATGCTTATTTATTTCGATGATGTATAAATCTCACCAAAGACTGGTTTTGTGGTCCAGGGTCACGTGTGTTATGGGAAAAGGTATACAGTACGTAGGTAAAAGCAAATGTAATGCTTATCCACTGATTTAAGCTCTTACCCCAACTGTAGATGCCATAAAATCAGCACACATCTCTGCAAAATCCCGACCAAGTACACCATAATACAGGCCATAAAAGAGAAGTGAAACGCCAAAATCCATAGCATCTTCTGGCTTTATTCTGAAACCATAAAGAGGAGAGTTGACATACAACTTGACATAAATTATCTGTAAGAGAAACATTTTATACAGAATTTGGATAGAATCACTGTTTTACGGCTGATCACTGGGTCGGCCAGCGATTCACTGAACTCCGCAATGGATATTAAGATCCAAAATATAGTGAAAAAACTATTTAATAGCACAGTAACAAGATCAGCAGTTTAAGACATTAACTTGTAAACACAAAACACTTATCTTTTCAATATAAGACTTTATTGGATAAATCTAAGACATGTAAACTAATCTAACACATGAACACACGCATTCACACTAGGGGTTACACAGACTAATCGACTAGTCGACTTCTGTGCTCTGCCATGATGCTATAAGCTTGAAGTTGACTAGTCGCTGGTCCTATAGAGGGCGCAATAGAATAATAAATCCACATTTACGCTCGATTTCCAAACAGTTAAAATTACAAACTAATTCATACTCTGAATGCACTCCACAAGACATGTGTGATTATATTACTGGATGCTCGAAATTGAACGGCAGAATGCACGTTTTAAACAGCTTATTGTACAGGTAAGTTAATCACGTTCTATAATCTAATGCGCTGCTGCACTGTAACGCACACACATAGGCTACAGACAGTAGCACGTACAATACATCATGTGCAGATCACGCGCACAGAATCATTCAGCACAAAAATTTATTGTCAACACTGTTCTGTGATTTCTAAGTAAAACAGCTTAGAAACTGAAAAGTTTATATATTTCTTAACTAAATCCCACAGCTTCACCTACTAGTAGGGAGACGCTGCCAGGTAGAATTAATTCACACACGCAATTGCTCTGACTAATGC
The DNA here is from genome assembly GCA_027422435.1 of Schizopygopsis pylzovi. Lineage (NCBI taxonomy): Eukaryota > Metazoa > Chordata > Actinopteri > Cypriniformes > Cyprinidae > Schizopygopsis > Schizopygopsis pylzovi. Next base: position 9,505,367 of record CM049834.1, read on the forward strand.
ATTCATTCATATGAATGTAATCTTTACTATACTATTTATCTGTATCTGATTTAGAATGAGCAGGAATCTGTGAGAAATATAATGACCCAAAGACTAAAGAACTGATAAAAATAAGCTGTTATAGGTGTAATAGTCATGTGGGCAGCGCTGTTTCATATTTCATAGCTGTGCACAAGGTGTTTGTCACAGCTCCAGACTTATTTGTTCATTAATGACATCATCAGCGACTAGTCGACTTCGACTTGACTTTCATCACCTAAAAGTCGACTTTAAAAAATTAGATGTCGTTCAACCCCTAATTCACACAAGTTGCAGAAAGAGAGATAGTGAGGAAAGGATGAGTATAAGAGAATAAAAAGGTGAAATCCCAAGTTTATAACAATATGTGCTATTGCATAGACCTGAAAAACCATCAATCACTTATTTAACCTGTTAAGCTGCATGAGGACGATGGCGCACTGAATGCTCTTTGTTTGCACATGTCATTGTTTACAACCAGATTAAATGAAATTGGACAAAATTAATCTTGACAAACTATATATCATTCTGAAGGTCTAAGCCTCAAGCATCGACGATAGATCACTGTTTTTCGATGGAAAGCTTACAAGGAATGTATTTGCTAAATTTGTGTAAGCAGTACACATCAAAACATCCATAATTAAAAAGCAGTACATACCAGCTTTGTGTAATATTGAGTCACAAACGCATCCACTGATGTAAATCCCAGTTTTGTTAGAGAGGTAAGGGTCCATGGAACAACATCACATTGCGTACTTTAGTCCAACGAAGCAATAACGTTATTATACGTCTCCTTTCTTCAGGGATAGTTGGCGCCGCGCTTTATATCACTTCACTAATAAAGCACAGAAACTACGAACATGCAACGTGTGAAATAAAAGTACAGTACCGATAAATCACATAACTGGTATGTTAGCTGGGAAAGATTTACATGAAGGTATGATATTCATTCTATTCAGGAGCAGTTTCCAAGTTTCATTAACAGTTCATATTAGTATTGTATAAATCACCAATAACTGTTGTTTCCATTACCCAAAAATAGCATGTTATTTTCACTTTGTGTCATTTTGCATATAAAAGTGATTTGATTTGATATGTTTAAATGACTGTGGTGGCTCATACCAACTTAATTTTATTAACAAAAACTAGTTTGGGACTGCTATTTAATAGCCTTACCTATAGGCTGTTTATTTAGTATTAATCATTCTTAACGGTCTTCACTTAATTTTTGTGAAATAAATTTGCTTTGTTTTTTAACAAATTAAACTAATATATATGTATATATACACACATATACATACATACATACACATATATATACACATATATATATATATATATATATATAATGTATATATATGTGTGTATATATATATAGTGTGTGTATATATATATATATATATATATATATACACATACATACACACATACATACACATATATATATATATATATATACACAAACACATTCATACACATATATATATATATATATACACAAACACATTCATACACATATATATATATATATATATACACACATGCACATACACATATATATACAGTGGGGCAAAAAAGTATTTAGTCAGCCACCAATTGTGCAAGTTCTCCCACTTAAAAAGATGAGAGAGGCCTGTAATTTTCATCATAGGTATACCTCAACTATGAGAGACAAAATAAGAAAAAAAAATCTAGAAAATCACATTGTAGGATTTTTAAATAATTTATTTGCAAATTATGGTGGAAAATAAGTATTTGGTCACCTACAAACAAGCAAGATTGCTGGCTCTCACAGACCTGTAACTTCTTCTTTAAGAGGCTCCTCTGTCCTCCACTCGTTACCTGTATTAATGGCATCTGTTTGAACTCGTTATCAGTATATAAAGACACCTGTCCACAACCTCAAACAGTCACACTCCAAACTCCACTATGGCCAAGACCAAAGAGCTGTCAAAGGACACCAGAAACAAAATTGTAGACCTGCACCAGGCTGGGAAGGCAGAATCTGCACTAGGTAAGCAGCTTGGTGTGAAGAAATCAACTGTGGGAGCAATTATTAGAAAATGGAAGACATACAAGACTACTGATAATCTCCCTCGATCTGGGGCTCCACGCAAGATCTCACCCCGTGGGGTCAAAATGATCACAAGAACTGTGAGCAAAAATCCCAGAACCACACGGGGGACCTAGTGAATGACCTGCAGAGAGCTGGGACCAAAGTAACAAAGGCTACCATCAGTAACACACTGCGCCGCCAGGGACTCAAATCCTGCAGTGCCAGACGTGTCCCCCTGCTTAAGCCAGTACATGTCCAGGCCCGTCTGAAGTTTGCTAGAGAGCATTTGGATGATCCAGAAGAGGATTGGGAGAATGTCATATGGTCAGATGAAACCAAAATAGAACTTTTTGGTAAAAGCTCAACTTGTCGTGTTTGGAGGAGAAAGAATGCTGAGTTGCATCCAAAGAACACCATACCTACTGTGAAGCATGGGGGTGGAAACATCATGCTTTGGGGCTGTTTTTCTGCAAAGGGACCAGGACGACTGATCTGTGTAAAGGAAAGAATGAATGGGGCCATGTATCGTGAGATTTTGAGTGAAAACCTCCTTCCATCAGCAAGGGCGTTGAAGATGAAATGTGGCTGGGTCTTTCAGCATGACAATGATCCCAAACACACCGCCCGGGCAATGAAGGAGTGGCTTCGTAAGAAGCATTTCAAGGTCCTGGAGTGGCCTAGCCAGTCTCCAGATCTCAACCCCATAGAAAATCTTTGGAGGGAGTTGAAAGTCCGTGTTGCCCAGCGACAGCCCCAAAACATCACTGCTCTAGAGGAGATCTGCATGGAGGAATGGGCCAAAATACCAGCAACAGTGTGTGAAAACCTTGTGAAGACTTACAGAAGCGTTTGACCTCTGTCATTGCCAACAAAGGGTATATAACAAAGTATTGAGATGAAATTGTGTTATTGACCAAATACTTATTTTCCACCATAATTTGCAAATAAATTCTTTAAAAATCCTACAATGTGATTTTCTGGATTTTTTTTTTCTTATTTTGTCTCTCATAGTTGAGGTATACCTATGATGAAATTACAGGCCTCTCTCATCTTTTTAAGTGGGAGAACTTGCACAATTGGTGGCTGACTAAATACTTTTTTGCCCCATTGTATATATACACATATACACGTATACACATATACACATATATCAATATTTGTGTGTATAAAAAAGTGGGTCGCGGCTTGAAGGCCAAAATGTGGGCCCCAAGGCCAAACCAGTTGAGAACCACTGGTCTACATGATTGCACAGATACTATTTAAACTAAACTGAGCTGGACAATGACATCACTGAATTCAATAATGAAATGCCTTTAACTAAAAATTGAGTGTTTAATCATTTTACATTATTGACACTATTTTCCTATTCTGATTTTAGAAAGTTGCTTTAAATAATAACAACAACAATAATAATAATAATGTGTTACATTTATATAGTGCTTTTCTAGGCACTAAAAGTGCTTTACATAGTAGTAGTAGTAGTAGTAGCCCTTTATTGTCACTAGTAACAAGTACCAGCGAAATTAGCCATCAACCTGTCCATACATACACAACATACATATGACAACGGGGCAGACAGAACAGGAAGACAGGGAATGTAAGAAAAATACAGCATTTACATGAGGAAAGAGAGGAGGAAAAAAAAATTTAACCCCCAGACTATGCTCCATTGGGGAGTACAGTGTGAGAACAGAAAAAAAACACCTCAGCACAAAAGCACATATACCATAAACACATGACTTGCAACAGGGGGACATATCCAGCTCTGGCAAGCAGCCGTCCGGTCCAGCAGCCATTTATTACGGCGCCGGTCGCAGACCTGCTCGACAGGTGGCGGTACAAAGCGTTCGGAGGCAGTTGATCGGGGAGGGAAGTAATGTCTGTAATGGGGGAAGGGAGCAAGAGAGTCTACACTGCAGCGCTCTTCCAGGGTAGTTTATCCAGCATGACCTTGGCCAAGCCAGCCGGTACGGGGGAGCCAGAAAAGATAAAATTAAATTTTGTTGTGTCTTTTGGGGCGAACAGCAGCAAATCTTCACAGATTTATTCTCTCTGTCCATTCTGGTCTCTGAAATCATCAATTTTCACTTGCAAAGCCGTAAGTTTCAACATGATGGCATCCATATTCCGGTTAATAGTCTCATTCTCATTGCTGACCGCTCTTCCCACGGCTTCAATCACGACGAGCAGCCTTGTGAGACTTTGGACAGCTGTTCCCGTCTTCTGAATTTTCCGATAACCCAGGGCAAAGCCTAATCCAATCAGCAGAATACCTGTTATCATGGTGCCGAAAAGGTAGATATCCTCAATGTCCTCCACGGAAAGAGCCGCAAGACATACGATTTACCACCTCTCCCACGCATCCCTCGTATATCCGGCCGCGAACATCCCGTCGGGACAAACGGGTTCCCCAGAACCCAGACTTCTCCTTGAGAAGATGGTATCAATTGCGCTGAGAGACCAGTTGATCAAATCCATAATTTTCCAGTTTGGAGAGCCGTGCAGAGAGAGTCTCTTCAATAGATATGAGACGAGACAGAAGAAGCAAGCAGGGAGGAAAAAAGGGGGAGGACGGGAGAGTGAAAAAAAGCGACTGCCTCCGTTGAGAGGCCAAACGAGAAGTAAGGGAGGTATCTCCTCATCCACCACCAATTTGCAGCATCCACCTGGATTATGCGACGGCAGCCTTATTGCACCAGAATGCTCACCACACACTAGCCTATTGGTGGAGAGGAGACAGAGTGATGAAACCAATCAGCAGATATGCGGATTGTTAGGAGGCCATGATAGTCAGAGGCCAATTGGCAAATTTGGCTGGGATGCTGAGGTCACATCTCTACTCTTTTCGAAAGACATCCTGAGATTTTTAATGACCACAGAGATTGGTCTATACGCATAAACTGATGGTTTATTTGTTATTATTAAATTAATGCAATATAAAGATACATCCCAACAAGCCTTTTTAATTATTTATTTGATTTAATAATTATTTTATCATTTATTTACTTTTCACTTGGTAGATCTTGGTGAGTTTGGTGACAAATACAATCTAATTTGTAGATTGACACCCCTGACTTAGATTAATGTCAGACTCAGAAGTCAACAGGCTCAAAACTGGCGCTTTTACATTTCGTTTTGAAACTCTTCCGCCATCATCTTGTCTGTGTCACCTCACTCTTCTTGTCAGTTATCTCTCTTCACGTGATAAATGAAATCTGATCTGTGATGTAGAGGTCTGCGCGGGTCTGTTTTTAGGTTTTATTCCGCACCCACCAGCTCCCGCGATATATTCACTGTTTGTTCACATTTCTGACGAAAGACAGATAGTTAGGCTAACAAATAAAAGTCTAGTCTGCACAAAATTGTATTTATTTTATTCGTCTTGTCAAGAGTCTTTAATTTATTGACAGAAAAATGTCAATAACATTTTGCTGCCAACACGAAATAAAGTGTCACAGAGAGAAAAAAAAGTTATATAAAAATTGTAATCCTTATTTTTATTCGTTTTGTTAGGATATAATTTGTTTAGGCTAACATTCAGCCTACAACACAATAGGAAGAAAATGTAGGCTTAGCCTAATAGCTATTTTATTCAACTTGTCAAAACACTAAATTAATTTAACATCTTGCTGTTAACACAGTGAAAAGCGCAGCAGAGAAAATAAATAAATTTGACAGTCTGTCATTTAAAATGATAGAATAAGCATAATACAAAAAACAAGAAAAAAGGAAAGACGAGTTGAACGTACTTCAAGGACATCGCATTCACACTTCATCTTTATTCTGCTCTGTCACTCATCACAACCTGCCTGTTCTGTTTGAGAGCTGTATATTAGATCTGCTAGACTGCTCTGAGCATCGTTACACATGTTGTGCTAAGACCCCGCAAATAAAACATGCGTGCAGCACACGCATAACGCTCTGGGCTGTACCAGAGCTCGATAAGAATAAAGCGCAGATATGCTGTTCTGAAAGGACCTCGGGAACGGGATAATGTTAGACCATCCGCTCCCGTTCAAATTGCACCAGAGTTACCGACCGTTACTGCGTTTTATTCAGGAAATTATTTTAATCCCGCGGCGCAAGAAATCTGGTCGGGACAGCCGCGGCAATGCAGACCTAGACCGCTGTGATGCAAGACTCTCGTTCGTTCAGTGCGCTGCGTTGAGCAGCAGCGTTCAGTTTTATTTGTAGTGTCCTCTAACTGAACAAAATTATTTTTATTACTATAAAAAAATCTAAACGACGGTGAGGAATGGTGCCACGGTGGGCAAGTGACTTAACGGTGTTGCGGCTTAACACCGGTATAACCGTCATCACCGTCTATCGCGGCAAGCCTACTTAAAAGCACAACTCGGGGAATGAGAGTATCTGAGGAGCGCGTGAATGCAGTGATTACACTTGCTCTGACGGCAACAGCAGCTAGCCTTCCATTTACTAGCTATTACTTAAAAAGCTACTACTACTCCATGGGCTACTAATACATTGATTAGCAATGGATTATAAATATACTTAATTATTATGAATAACACAGATAAACTATACATAGTCATATTTGTGTGTTTATTGTATTTATTTTATCATTCAAAACGTTTATATTTTCTGTTTACTTATCCATATCCCTGGAGCATCGATCAAGAGTTTGCTACTTGTGACTGGATCTTTGGGTTTTCTGTGCGAGGGTGCCCTCTAGTGTCCAGTATGAACGAAAAACACATCACGCACCAGGCAGTTTCACAGACCAGGCAGGAACCTAGTGCTAGACTAAAATGTAACTCGTAGCTCGTAACTGAAATAAACTTGCACTGACTGATCCTAAAATATATCAGAGCATTTGTTTTGTCTCAAGATGCACACCAGTAATGTTTTTTTTTTCTGAGCATGTTTATAAAAAATACTTAAATGTTATAATTGAACTATGATCTAATCCTGGTTTACTTTTACATTTAGTCATTTTGCAGATGCTTTTAAAGCGACTTACAATTGGGGAATACATAAAGCGATTCATCTTGAAGAGGCAAACAGACAGAGGAAGTGCTCGTAACACCAAGTCTCAGGCATTGTTCAAATAAGTACAAGCTAGCAAGGGAAGGAGAGAAAGATAAAGAGAAAGATGAAGATTTAGAAAAAGTGAATAATCACATTTTTGATAAAGAGAGGTGTAGTCTAGGGTTAATCTAAGCCCTGTCTGTGTGTCTGTGAAACCGTGCCCGGAAATGTGTTTAGTGCTAATGGCCAATCCAATTATTAATTGTTAAAACATTTTTTTATAAGTATTGGTTCAGGCACCGTTTAGGCACCGGTACTGTTTTAAAAGTATCGATTTGGCACCGGTATCGAGAAAAAAACAAACGATACCCAACCCTAATCATGACCCCCAGGATAGCCCCTCTTTCGCTCTGCTTTCGCCCCCTCTGCAGGTCAAAGGAAATAACTTTTCTGTGTGTCTGCCCAGTGCAAAGTAACCACCCCGAACTGGTGGACTTTATGCACAAAGACATTCATATATTCCATGGCTATTAAAACAATATACTCAAGAGACAATATATATTAAGGTTGTATTTTAAGGTTCAAGGTTCTTTATTATTCGTCACATACACAATCATACAAGTATAATCAGTAGTGAAATGCAAGTAGAATTGAAGAAAAATACAGCATTTACATGAGGAAAGTGAGGAGAAAAAAATAACCCCCAGACTATGCTCCTTGGGGAGTACAGTGTGAGAACAGGAAAAACACCTCAGCAACACAAAAGCACATGCACGACATAGCCACAGGGGAAGTGAATCCGGCCCAGCAAGCAGCCATCTGATCCCGCAGCCACTGATCCGGCACTGGTCAGACCCGCTTGACCAGGCCAGCGGATCAAAGCGAACAGAGGCGAATGGTCGGGGGGGGGGGGCAATGTCTGTAATGTCTGTAAGGTGGGGGAGGAACGCAAGAGCGTCTCACTGCATTGCACTCCCGGGGTAGATTCCAGCAACAGCCTTGCCAAGGCCACTGTAGGGGAGCCAGAAAAAGATACGATTGTTTTGTCCTTGGGGGCGAGTAAACATTCCAATTTTTGCAGGCTACTCTCTGTCCATTTTGACCATTTTGGTCTCCATTTTAATCAATTTCCCTTTGTAAAGCCGTGAACTTCTCCTTGGTAGAATCCATATTGCGATTATAGTCTCAGTCTCAATGCTGACCGCTCTTCCCACAGCTTCAATCATACGGGCAGCCTTGTGGGGCTTTGGACAGCTGTTCCCGTTGTCTGAATTCTTCGATAACCCAGGGCAAAGCCTAATCCAATCAGCAAAATACCTGTTATCATGGTTCCGAATAGGTAGATATCAATGTCCTCCATGGAAAGAGCCGCAAGACACACGATTCGCCACCTCTCCCATGTGCCATCGTATAGCCGGCTGCGAACGTTCCGTCAGGGCAGTCAGGTTCCCCGAAACCCAAGTTTCGATAGTGTCAATTGCATTAAGAGACCAGTTAATCCATAATATTTTAGTTTGGAGAGCAGTGCAGAGAGAGTCTCTCACGAGACAAGGGAGCAAAGCAGGGAAGATAAGGGTGAGGACGGGGAGAGAAAGCGACCGCCTCCGTTGAGAGCCAAAGAGAAAAGTTGTTTTATGTTGTGTATAAGATTGCTGTGTAAGTGGAACCTATGATTTTGCTTAAACTATGACGTATTACTGTTCCCTGTGAGGTTATAATGTGTTTAGATTCATATAGACGGTCGTGAAAATTATGAATCAGTGATGCGACCGATTTGCCGATATTATAAATGGATAAACGTGATAAAAGTTTAATACCTATTAAAGTGTTATTTTTCGTCACATGGAAGATTCACTGTGGTACGCCCCAAAAGACATGGGCGAGGCTCCGCCCCACAATAACAATCTGATTGGTAGAAGCCTTTAGTGGGCGTACTGAAATCAGTCACGCAGTTAAAACTGCCCACCACAGCTGAAAACGCTCTTCTCTCTTCGCTCTGCACGCTGCTTTTACTTGCTCGCTCACAGATGCTGGACTCTCTTTCTTCTAACGTTACTCGCAAAACTCATAGTATGTGTGTGTGTGTATGTTATGTTTTGATTATGTGTTTTTATTAAGTTAGTCCATGTATTGTAGAATAGCAGTTAGCAAATAAACCTTGTTTCATTGATAAAGAATGATGTCTCGTGGATGTGATATTCAAGTTCAAACTATTTGCCCAGATTACGTTACCTAGCTCAAATCTGAGAAAGTAGATTGCTAATTTTGTTTGTTGTTATCGTTGGCCACGAAGCAATGTAAACAAAATTGTTAAAGATATACTGATGTTAATGGTCGCTGGACGAATCGTTAATAAAGTATAAATCATAAGTTAAAGATTATCATCACTTTAATCAAAGCAATATTGAATCTTTAATAAATAATTCCCCGGAGCTGAAATAATAGCTTCATAGATTTATTACAGGGGTCAGGAAGTAACTTTGGGTGTGCATCTGCGGCTCTTCAAAGCTGGACGTCTCGCCGTAAAACAGTCTTCCATTATTGAATTATGCATTAAATTGTCACAAGATTCCGGGACTGTGGTCGCTGTTCTATCTCCAAATAAGAAGTTCCTTTCTTCTGTGTTTATTTTATGGGTCTTGTGGGAAATAAGGAACAACATGGCAGGAAACTAGACAGTCTGTGTGATCTTTTATATAATTGTTATGACTCCAAATGGCTGAGAGACAGTTCCTTGGGTTCCTATAAGGACTGCTTTGTTCTGAAGTGTATTTAGGTCATTTCTCTCTCGATAAGACCCTAAATCGCAAAAGTAGGTTTTGCGATTTAGAGCAGATCTACTCACTTTTGTCCGTGTTTACCAAAGGATTGCAAAGATGTAAAACTTTTCAGTCTACAACAAACAGTGTACGAGCTACAGAAAAAAATTCTGAAAATTTAGTTTTTTTGCACTGTAGTGGCCCTTTTGTCCGATTGGGACGAGTGGATCGGAGTAGCGAGCAATACTACTACAATCTGACCAAGTTTCAGCTCTCTAGGCCTTACGGTTTCAGCTGCACAATCAGTTTTACCAGAGAATAATAATAATAATGGGGGCAGCCGTGGCCTAATGGATAGAGCATTGGACTTGTAACCCGAGGTAGTGGGCTCGAATCTCGGCTCTGGCAGGAAGTGTCCACGACTGAGATGAGACCCTTGAGCAAGGCACCGAACCCCCAACTGCTCCCCGGGCGCCGCAATGTCGGCTGCCCACTGCTCCACTTGAATGGGTTAAATGCAGAGAACACATTTCTCTCCTCATTATACTCTGTATAATTGTGTATGTGACAAATAAAGCTCATCTGAGCTTAATTTGTTGTTGTTGTCATTAGAAAAAAAAAATCCCACTTTTAATAGCTGAGTATATTAATCAAGGTTTTGATTTTAGGTCATATAGCCCAGCCCTACTACTGAATGTGTTCATTGTGTTGTTTTAGGTTAGAAAACAATGGGAAGAATTGAGTTTGGACTAGCTGACAACCACACACACACACACACCTACATAAATAAATACATGGAAAATATATGCATACCTGAAATCTGAATTATGTTGTATTTTTCTTATTTATTATTGTAGCACAAATCTATACTCATATGTGTCCACAATACTTCATCACAAGGACAAATTAATACATAAAATGGATTTTGATATTCTTCCTTCCCCCTAAATCTGACCATGGATTACCTGCTTACTAAACACTCAGTACCTGTCCTAGCATATCCAGGTGACATACTATTTGATATATATTTCAGCAGCATTTTGCCAGTTACATCAACTCTTTTGTTGACTGACTAAAATAATGCATTTCAGAATTAATAAATAACATTATTATTATTATTATAAAATTACACTAATTATTTGTACTTTTTACTACATTTGTCACATGACAGGACAATTTATTGACTACATTTATTATTAATATATCAAATTAAGAATACATAAATAAGCAAATAGTATTAAAATGATGAAAAACAAGAGATGGTGAACATTAGTTAGAGAAACCAGAACAAACACTTTCCTATACATTATGCATTTTAACCCGAAATCTATGTTTATAAAAACAACAACAAAATGATTCAGTGCTTTTAAACATGAAGCTTAACAACTCACCTAAATAAAAGATTTATGCCAAAGAGGGTGAACATAACAACAGTATAGCCCACAATGCCTGTGGTGTAGCTGATCTTGTACAATAGGAGGAACCATTTATAAACAAGCCTGTATGGAGAGAAAGATAAAATTGAGTAACATCACCAAGATATGAATAACACCAAGAAATGCCTGAATACAGTACAGTACCCCCCCAAAAAATTGAAAATACAAAAATGTATTTTACTCAGACTAATTTACCCCTAAATTACATTTAGTTCTAATTTACTTTGAATCATCTCTAAACTTTGATTTTATTTTAACCTTTCTATAGACTCCTCAAACAGTAGAGCATGGCACTAACAACAGCGATGTTAAATTCTCAAGGAAAGCATGACTTGAAAAAAATGTATTCCCTTATAAGGAGCCTCAAACATTAGCACACGGTGGAAAGAGGGTCATCTTGAAAATTTGAAAACATTGTTTTATATGATTGTACTCACACTGGCAGCACCCAACTATGACTACTACTGTTCAAAATAATGCATGCCACAACGTCGCTCACATTATTTTCTTTGAAATACAGTGATTTGGAACAAATATGTACTGTACAGTACATACTGACCTTAATTCAACCTTATTTACATTTACATTTTTACTTTTGTCTGTATGGTGATTAGATTGACTGTTTTGGACTGACACCTTGAACATTTACTGTCAATGATAATGTTTTTAAATCTAATATTCTAATATTAGTCAACACTAATATATGAATAGATGTCAATCGAGGTGAGGCTTCAATACGTTCAATATGACTTTGTGAAGAAACAGCTGAGCACTTTAAACATTGATTTAACTGATTTGATTTAATAATAAATATTAATGTAAAAATATAAATACATTTAAATCTAAGCTGTGACTTTGATAATCTTGTTTGTTTTTGATATTTTTGTTTTGGCTAGTAGAAGTTCTGAATGGCAAGTAACTCAATTTAGTAGCCAAACTGTCGGGTGAGAAGAGAAAAAAAACAACAACCTTAATTTCAAGAATATCTCACAGGCAAAGACGCTGAAGAATGAATCAGCCATTAAACCCATTAAAACAGCGGTTCTCAATTCCAGTCCTCGCGCCCCCCCGCTCTGCATATTTCGTATGTTACTCTTATCGCTTCAGATGTTTGTTCTATTCGAACGTAAGTGCCCTGCGAAGTGGACATCACAGGATATTCCGCCATGATTCCAGTTCGAAGCGAACATATATATTCCATTCAAAGTGCATTGAAGTGTGCAAGACGTGAATTAAAATTGTATATATTTACAGAGGTATACGATGTCACACTCGTCCGTGCGTGACGACGTTGCGCAGCGCAAATCCATGAATGAATGTTCTGAAATAAAGTAAACTTCAGCGGATTTCCCCTGCTCAGGGAGTAGGGAGCAATGGACCCTGTGTAGGGAGCATGTCAATCGGAACACAGTTCATGCATGGAGCGCACTTCTAACAAGCTGATTATCTGAATCAGGTGTGTTAACAAAGAGAGACATGCAAAAAATGCAGAGCGGGGGGGCGCGAGGACTGGAATTGAGAACCTCTGCATTAAAAACAGCGACTTTTTCTAGGGGTGGCTCGATACCACTTTTTCAGAACCGATCCCGATCCGATACCAACAATTCTGAGTATCAGACGATACCGATCCGATATCAAGGTTTTTTTTCTCAGTTTAGAATTTCTATACCTCAATGTGTGTTAAACTGATCATCACTATTTTGTGTGTTACACACAATCTACTAAATATAGATAACTTTCTTATAAGGAAAAAAATATAAACTAAAAAAATTAGTGCTGTCAAACAATTAATCGCATAAAAAATGAACGTTTTTGTTTACATAATATATGTATTAGTACTGTGTTCATTTATTATGTAAATATACAGCGGGTAAAATAAGTATTGTACGTGCCAACATTTTTCTCAGTAAATATATTCCTAAAGGTGCTGTTGACTTGAAATTTTTAGCAGATGATGGTAACAACCCAAGTAATACATACATACAAAAAAAAAATAAGTTCAGAAATTAAGTTGTGTAATAAAATGGAATGACACAGGGAAAAAGTATTGAACATGAAGAAAGGGAGGTTCAAAAAGCCATGGCAAGCCAAGACACAAACTGAAATCTATCAGTAGTTAGAAAGTAATCCTGCCCTTAGTCAGTGGAAATTAATATTACCTGGTTCAGTCCCAACACCTAAAGTACCAGGATGAAGAAGATGAAACAAGGGTGGACATTTTAGCAAGACAATGATCCCAAACACGCCGCTAGAATGGCCCAGCCAATCACCTGACATGAATCCAATAGAAACAATAAGAACTAAAAATCAGAGTTCATAGAAGAGGCCCAAGTAACCTACAAGATTTGAAGACTCTGTGGAAGAATGGGCCAAAATCACACCTGAGCAATGCCTGCGAATAGTTTCTCCATACAGGAGGCATCTTGAAGCTGTCATTACCAACAAAAGGCTTTTGCACAAAGTAATAAATACATTTCAGTAGTTCAATACTTTTTCCCTGTGTCATTCCATTTTATTACACATAACTTAATTTCTTAACTTATTTTTAATATATGGATTACTTGGGTTATTACCGACATCTGATAAAAATTTTATGTCAACAGCACCTTTAGAAATATATTCACTGGGAAAAACGCTGACGTGTTTAATACTTATTTTACCCGCTGAAAATAAACACACATGCATGAATATATTTCAGAAAAATATGTTTTGTTTATATATTAAATATTTATATATTATAATAAATATTGACAGAACACACATATTATGCAAACAAAAACGTTTAATTTGTATGCGATTAATCGTTTGACAGTACTAGAAAAAATATATTTATCATAATCTATGACAAAAATACTATTATAGACTAGGTTAATGGATAATTTAGTAGCAAAAGTTACTCTAGAAAAACGATGAGTGCACAATTTTATAAAATCTAAACTTTAGTGAAAAAAAAAAATATTTAGTGGGGAACAAATAAAAGTGAATACGTGTTGGACTAAATCTGGTAAAATGTTACACATTGCTCTTTGTATGGTTGTAAAATACATTCATTAAAAAAGTTATTTATTTATATATAAATATATAGGGCCTACTATAAAATTAAAAAATTTAAAATACTATACAATTTTTTTTTTAAATGTATAGCACAGTAATGAGGCAGCAACATATGATAGAAAAGACAAACAAGAAAGGCCATTAATAATCTTTCATTTTGCAAAAGTATTATGAAACGAAAGGCTCCAATTCAGAGCGGCACAAAGCGCTTATGAGCATCCTGTGCACAGAATGATGTGCTTGAAGCAACACGGAGTCACAGCGTGCAGCATAGAGAAGTTCAAAGCATGAAGGGAAGAGACATTGATACATAGTGCATTAAGTCTGTGCAATGGTTTATTGAGCCTTTTTTTTTAAAAGTTTTAAATCTCAGTTACTATGCTCGTGAAGAACAATTCATAGTGCTCTCCAGTGTTGTGATCTAACACAGCAGAAATAACAGTATTTAGAAACAAAATGAAACTCAAGAAAGATAAAGTGCTTTTATGCAAAACCCTTTTTCTTTATTTACAGATCAAGTATAATATTAGGAACATTAAATCATCTTGGAGAGAGTTTCATCGTCTTGACTGTCATAACCAAATGAGACATGCAGTTTGAATGCTAAATGGATCATGACAGACAGTCGCAGTGGAGAGAAGAGTTTACGTGAAGTTGACTTAAATATTCATCTGTACCTCACATTAAACTGTGGAACGGCTTCAGAACACTTGAAATATAGTAATAAAATAAAGTTGGAAAATAAACTTTATGATGTTTTTGTGGCTTTCGTTGGGCTTAACATAATAAAGAATAGTATATGCAGAATATCGGATTTGGATCAGTCTTGTCTGCCCGATACGGCAGGAAATGCCAGTATCGGAGCGATACTGATTCTGAATATCCGATCGGCGCACCCCTTGTTACCTGTTGGCAGTTTATGTTTCATACTTACATAATTATTTATTTTTTTAAATCATAGCATTATATTTATACAAATATTGCTTCGTAGAAAACAAATTAGAAAACGTTGTCACTGCTGTGAACCAACCATCACACAGAATATGAAAAGCTTTGGGAGTAACCTGTCCATGACAGACCTAAATCAACCAAGGTACAGGCACAAAATCACACTTCACAAAATATTGTCTAAATGTTGTCAATATCCCCCAAAATATTGAGACATCATTTTTTGTCAATATAGCACACCCGTACTTCAAACAGAGACAGTTGATAAAAAGTAACAAACTCAGGCAGAGAAAGTTAACCACAGCTCATCGGGCTCAAAGTCTGATCATGATACTTTATTTCTTTTGTTACCTTGGAGTGGTGCAGTCCAGTGGTTTGCGGGTAGCACGAAAAGAGATGAAGGCCGTAACAACAGAGAAGATGAACCATGTCACCAGAAACCTCCACCAGTGCAGCTTAGTGGTGAAGTACAGAGGAACCACCCACATTTGGAAGAGGGTTACCAACTTGAAAAAAAAAAAAAAAAACTTTAATCACCTAGAAATAAATTAATAAACACACAGAGCAAAGGAAATCCCTCATTATTAAGTAACTTAGAATTACATTTCCTGTATCCCTTATTTTGTGAAGTGCATGGTCTCACACGCTGGCCACAACCTCTTTGAACTGTTAAATGCCTCCCCAAGATCTCTCAGTGTACCACTCCCACTAGTTAGTGTAAATATCCTATGTAAACTCACTCTTATTTTTTTATACCTATATACATCGCTACCTCTTCAGGACATTACATTACCCTTAGTATATAGTTTTTTTTCTATTCTTTAATCACTGTGCAGTGTAGAGATTCATTTATTATAATGGAACTTTGTGAGATTGCGATAAACTGAAATGAGTGACAGCTCTTAAGAGATTATAAAGGGAGCGCTTTTTGCATGCTTTCTTGGCTATATTTAATCCTTTCAGAATTTGAATAAATGTTTCGTTTTTCATGCGATTAAATGGACCACCATCAGAATTTTGAGATGTTAACTCAAAACTGAAATACCAAGTCAGAAATGTTGAATCCTAAATGTAGTTCCTATAAAGTCAAACATGAAAAAATGTTAACTCAGAATTGCAACAAATAATGGATTGTTGTATAAAAAGTTGCATTTAACCTTATTTTTTAAATGGGGTTCCACAGTCAGCACAGCTCATTTACCATTTCTTCATATGTATCTACTCCAACATAAACATTTAATACATTGAAAATAAGAGATATTTGTGCTTGTAATGATTTTTGCTTCTCTCTCTCTGACCGTTTTAAATGCTTCCACACAGCAGATGTGTTTGCTGCATTAGTGCTTGCCTCTATTTGATTGCGAAACGTCATTGTTCGGTACAAATTATTCTGTCTTTTCACTTTTTCGGCCGAACACCGAAATAGTTTTTTTTTCCTATTTTCGGTGCATCCCTACTATTAATACTGTTATTTTGTAAACTTATGCTAAAATGCTTTATTTTGTCATATCAGTCTACACCCCACACCCCATAAAGGCAAAGCAAAAACAAGATGTGTGATAAGTTGACAAAAGGAAAAAGAAAATAATATTACACTGACATGAGTATTCATAGGGCTGCACAATTCATAGTTTTTTTTTTATTATGATCACAATTTCTGCTTCTCTTGATTAATTAAAAAGAATTGTCACATTAGCCCGCTGGTTATTTATCCTGATTTTTTTTGTTTTTCAGTTATTTTGCGGTTTTTAACAAGTAGGGATGCACAATTTGGGGAAGGGGAAACTAATTGCATTTTATTCTGGTTAAAATTGTGATTATGATTTCAAAAACAAGCAAACAAACAACAACAAACATCCTGTAAAGAACACCAGGTTTTTGTGCTCCAAGTAGTACAAAAACGTGTGTGAGAGAGAAGAAAAAAAACTGGCTCACATTGTATGATTTGGGGTGTCTCTGTTTCCACTGAACCAGGACAAGTTGGGCAATGACGAGTGTGACAATGAGAATGAGAACCATCTCTGCATGCATGGCTTCATGCCCTTTGTGTTTGGCATGCATTTTAGCATGTTCCAACCTGCAAAACAGAAAACAAATAAATAAGAATAGTATATTTGCACAGTATTTACTTTAAATTATCATACAGGTTTGATTAAACCATCTAAATATTAGGAGCATGTTATACTGGAAGACAAAAACACTAAAAGACTACGGTGGCCGAGAGAGCTCAACGCGCTGCAAATAGAAAAAACACCTGCAAATTAAGAAAACGACTTCCTCAATTTGACAACACACACGCTGCAAATGCTCACAACACAACCAAAAAAGAAACACGCTGCAAATAGAAAAAACACCTGCAAATTAAGAAAACGACTTCCTCAATTTGACAACACACACGCTGTAAATGCTCACAACACAACCAAAAAAAGATACGCGCTGAAAATACAATTTATTTGGTTGTGTTGTGAGCATTTGCAGTGTGTTCTTTATTTGTTTTGTGAGCATTTTCACCATCTGCTGTCAAACTGATGAAAATGTTTTCTTGATTTGCTGGTGCTTTTTCTATTTGCATGTGTTTTCTGAAGTTGTAGCGCGTTGAGCTCTCTCGGCCACTGTACAAGACAGCTTATCATGGAATGTGAGAAAAAAAAAAAATGCAAAAGCCAAAAACTATATTGCACATAAATAATTAAATAAATGAATACATACATAAATAAATAGACTACAATATAATCAGTGGCTAATATGTCATTGGTTCTCCCATGATTTTGATAACAGCAGCCTTGGCCATTATACAATAAGCTTTGCACATGCCATGCATAATTCCTGGCAAAGATTTATTCATCAGCTTTGAGTCAAGTAATGTATTTGCTGTGCCTTTGTTCCATGCGTAGTGTGTTTTGTATTGTTATTAGGGGTCCACCGAAGGTGTTGGCACCCTATTGTGTTTATACAGCCTTTTTTCCTCTTTATTTTTCTGACCTAAAAGTATAGGTGTCAGAGAACGTAAATCATAGAGACCCCAAACTGTGCAGGATGGTCCCAAACAGGGTGCGATTTGTGGTGGTGGGGGGGGGGGATTCCCCCCCGGTCTATGCATCACTGCCTCTGCTGAATTATTTTTATCCCCGGTGCGGATAAAATGATTTGTAAAACACACTATGAAGTCCCGTTCTGAATCAAATGATTCGCGAAACGCACTTTCAAGTCCTGTTCTGAATCAAATTATTTGCTTTACATGCTTTGAAGTCCCGTTCTGAATAAAATGATTCACGATACGCGCTTTGAAGTCCCGTTCTCAATCAAATGATTTGCGAAACGTGCTTTGAAGTCCCGTTCTGAATCAAATGATTTGCGAAACGCACTTTGAAGTCCAGTTCTGAATAAAGTGATTCGAAATCCAATTCAAAACAGTGAATCATTTTGCGACGCAATTGGTTTAACTGACTCAGAATTTCAAAAAGCTCTTTTGATAATGTTCTTTGTTCGTTTTCCCTATATAATTTATTCATTGTTTGAATCACATTGTTTTTATCAAATTGTTTTCACGTTAAATACATTTTCCGTCGTGTTAAAAACATTTCATGACGTGACATCCATTTACTTTATGATGTGCGTTGTTAACAGATTACACTTACATTAGGTTAGGCTATAACCCTGGAGAGAAAAAAAGTTTTCAAAAGCATCCTCCCCCTCTGCTTTTTTCACAAATCGCACCCATCCACCAATACAGGTGGTATATATATATATATATATATATATTTTTTTTTTTTTTATCAGCACAGCTGTTTCCAATATCAGCATATTGGAATGATTTCTAAAGGATCATGCATTGAAGACTGGAGTAATGATGCTGAAAAAAAAAAAACTGAAATAAATAATATTTTAAAGTATATTAAAATATGTAAAATATATTTAGAATTTTAATAGTTTTTCACAATATTGCATTTCTGTATTTGTGATCAAATAAATGCAGGCTTGATGAGCATAAAACACTTTCATAATGCTGCATAATTATCAAAAATGGTAACTGAAAAAATAAATTGTGCATAATACATAAATGTAAGTGAATTGAATACTGATTACCATTATTGTCACTTTTGGCGCTGCACGGTTTTGCGCTGTGCTTTTGTAGTAATTTAGCATTAATGAAAATGTAATTTGATTTATAAAATGAGACAAACCGCAGATCCAGATTGCTCCACAAATAAGTGTCTCCACAAATGACTTATGTCTCTCCCATGCAATTTTCAACCGATTTATGAATAAGAATGAAAAATGATTGCTCCACTTCACATTATTGTCCAATGAAATTTGAACTTGACCCAGATCATGATTGGTTGGTGTATTATATGATACATGGGCATTTATGAATTATGTAATATTCTAAAATATATAATAAGTATTTTTAATTAAATCGACACACTAGCTTTTATAATTTATGAAAAAAAAATGTCCTTCCGTCGACCCACTCACTGAAAGAACCATATATGGCTTGAGAGCCAGATTTCTGAACAGACTGGAATATCAGTCAGTCAAGCTAAATGCATGCATCCCATAGCAATGCCTCAGATTGACAAAATAAACAGGAATTTTCCGACTTTTGAGCGATTAGTTACCATTTTGTACACATTGTCATGTAATTCAAATACATTTAGTTTTATTGACTACAATATCATTGCTATTTGTCTGAGAGTGGCACTTTTGAATAATTTTGATAAAAGGGCAGGGGCTCGAGATGCCCTTTTAAATACATTTTATTTACCCATTACAATAGTCCCTTTACAGTTACTGCTATCGTAAAATGCATACTTGTCTCAGAATTATTGCGCTCTTTTAGTGCGCATGCATGCAGCAGCGAATTGCGCAGTGCGCATTTTGACAGCAAAATGGATATATTAGAATGACTTTCTAACATTTACAGATGAAAAATATACTCGTGACATGTCAGTTATGCACTGAGGAAAACAAATGCATTAAACAACGCAAATATATTCGCCGTTTGCCATGGTGGATCGATTTGATCCATGATCGATATTAAGGTCTGCTTAAGAATAAGCGTGCACAAATGAGTTAGATTGTGTGAACTTACATTGTCGTTTATAACCGCTTTATCCCCCATTGATTTGTTAGGTTATTTCAAGTCAGGTTTTGGACTTTAATCCCTGCTTTTCCTCAGCTGTCAGTAGTGTTGTTGTGATTCGTCATATTCACGCGCAGCGATGATGAGAGAATGCCAACTTGTATCTGATGCACACTTTTTAAACATATGCATTGCGTCGTTAACTTTTTTTTTCAGATGCACCGAGGGAATCTTCCTATTAGGGATGGGTCACGATTTTCGAATATTCGAATATTCTATTTAATTATAGAATATCGATTAGGTTGTGCGATTATTTTCTAAAGGTGTACCAGGGCTTGACAATAAAGACTGTCCGATGGCGTGAAGGACGCTCGGATTTGTCACTTGCCAGATCGGGCCACTGCAGGTGGTCACTAAATTGTATCATTTGCATGCGATTTTAAGCCTTGTTTGTTTAAAAATGTAAGCGATTAAAAAGCATTTGGGCGTGAAAGACAACTCCTTTCAGTACATGCGCGTTGTGTTCTGTTCTGTGTGAACAGCGCGAGCACAGACTGCCGCGTCTCTGACACCGCGAGACGCCTGAACGGGCAAATACATGAAGTATGTCAAACTACCCCTCTTGGCAAGTAACTTTAGCAATAATTCATCTATATTGAATTTATATACTGAAGTACAGATGCACAGATTTATTTTAAAGCATGCGTGCTTGAACACAAACTGCACTGTCGGCACTCGAGTGCGGCACACATACATAGTGTGTACACAATACATACACACACACACACTATAGTGTGAGCGCTAACCATGCTAGAGAACGGAACTTCTGATACGTGCAGGCTGATTGCGTGATCAATAGACGTTAAGCATTATATTGCGAGAGGGCCGTTTGTTACAGCGTCCCAAACAACTCAAAATAATAAACCAAAGTTAACAAAACGATGCACTCCACAGAGTGCTTCTCTGCCGCCTTCACGTCCTGTTTCCCATTAATGAAGCCATGACGAGCTCCCTGCATTCAAATTATTCGTTTTTTGCTGAAATAACGTAATATTCCACTGGTTGATATATTATATTTATATGCAAAATATTTGTGTTGTTTTTCGTGTTAAATGTGAAGAATGACAGGTTGGATGCCACACTTATTATTATTGTTTTGGCAGAGTATACAGGTGTAATTTTCACTTTAACTTCAGGCAATGTAACATGATTTTATGATTGTAATTTTGACTTTATTCTTAAAATATTATGACGTTAATTATTTAGTTATTTATTTGAGAAGGATAAGCTGATCAAACTTGCGCTGGCCGCTTGGTATTTAAAAAACAAAAACTTGAATTTAACAAAAATAAGATGTTCCAATCATATTTCTAAATTAAATTAATAAAGAAAGGAAACAAAATAATGACCAATTTGCTATTAAAAACCAAAACTGAACTATTTAAATGGCTCAGCTAGAGAGAGAGAGAGACACGGGCTCAGACTCAGACTCAGACGGAGAATTCTGAGAAGCTGCTGGGATCTATATTCCTTCCCTTGTTTCAATTCAAAGTTCACCGAACTAATTGTGAACAACACTCCCGTCTTCTTCCCGGGCATTTGAACATGTTCATTTAATATATTTATATATATGAAAAGGTTATTGTTATGAAGACAGACATTAAAATTAATGTTCACATAATAAGTGCCGTCATTCAGGCGGTTCACAATGTTTTAGCGCGAAATATGTTTTAAGAATGATTTTCTGTTTAGCGCGCAATATGTTTTACGCTTAATATTCATTGATGCATTAATCAGATTTAAGATTTTATTTTTAATAATATGAATGTTCATGCTCATTTTTAAAATAGAAATGTCCTAGCCTTATGAGCAGTTGATAATCGACGGACTGTTCTGTTAATAAATGCCGTTATTAGGTTAAGTTATATTAATATGTTTCAGCACTCATACTTTACAACCATTCATTTTCTTGGGTTAAGATAGACTATTCTCTAATTAATTAAACAGTTTATCATACAGATTGAAAGCCTGGATGGTCTCTCTCCCCCTCTCTCTGTGTGTGTGTGTGTGCGCGTGTGTGTGTGTGTGTGTGTGTGTGTGTGTGTTTGTGCGCGTGGGTGGGTGGGCGTGTGCATGCGTGGGAGGGGAGCGATTTTCGAATAGTAATCGAATAATGCCAAGCGATTATCGAATATTACTTTTGCTTAAAATGCCCATCCCTACTTCCTATCCCTAATCAGGGCTCGAAATTGCGACCATTTTGGTCGCATATGCTCCCGAAATGTAATCTGTGCGACTCCAAAATATATTTGGGAGCATTTGTGCGAGTGCAAATAATTGCTGTAGTGCGACCTCTACAGTTCTCTGCTAAACGTTCAAGAATTACTGCACAGCATGTGCCACGTGACCGGGAGCTAAAGCAGGTTAAGCTTTTCATTCGCGCGCTGGTCTAAAGTGTGCTTTTTCTGAGCCCGTGCACCCGAAACGCGCGAACTAAAAAGCATGTCTAACAGCGCCTGATTACTCAACTAAGTTATCTTTTGAGCCAATACTGTCAAAACACACAAGGTTTACATTAGGGATGGGTCACGATTTTCGAATATTCAAATAGTCAATTTAATTATAGAATATCGATTAGGTTATGCGATTATTTTCTAAAGGTTTACCCACACTGGGTGTTTTGAACCATCCCCAAGCCACGTCTGAGCCCCAAAGCCCTGTTCGTTTGACTGATGTGATCGCTCTGTGCCGCGCTCGGACGCGGTTTGTTTAGCAGGCCCTGGCTTGGTTGTAAGAGGTGGGCCAAAGTGCGGTTCATTTGGACTCTGGCACGGCACACATGTAGTGTGAGCGCTAACCGCGCCGGAGCACGGAACTTCTGATACGTGCAGCCTGATTGCGTGAACAATAGACCAGTTAAGCAAATATATAGTGAGAGGGCCGTTTGTTTCAGCATCCCAAACAACCCAAAATAATAAACCACAAAGTTAACAAAACGATGCACTCCCCTGCGCCAAGCCAGAGCACTTCTCTGCCACCTTCACGTGCTTCAGAAACGTCCGGTTTTCCACTTATGAAGTCGTGACGAGCTTGCTGCATTCAGTTTTTTTGTTGAATAAATAATGTAATATTCCACTGGTTGATAACCATAAATATTTATGTAAAAAAGATTTGTGCTGTTTTTTGTGTTAAATGTAAAGAATGACAGGTTGGATGCCACAGACTTTCTTTTTTATTAGCGGAGTATTCAGGTGTAATTTTCACTTTAACTTCACGCAATATAATATGATTTTATTATTGTAATTTTGACTTTATTCTTAAAATATGACATTCATCTTATTTATTTAGTTATTTATTTGAGAAAGATAAACTGATCAAACTTGCGCTGGCCGCTGGTATTTAAAAAAACAAAAACTTGAATTTAAAAACATAAAATGTTCCAATCATATTTCTGAATTAAATTAATAAAGAAACGAAATGAATTATTCGGAACTATTTTAATGGTTGCAGCAGCAGCTTTGTAATGTGGAGGAGAGAGAGAAAGACACGGGCTCCGGTCGGACTCAGGTGGAGAATTCTGATAAGATGCAGGGATCTATATTTGTTCCCTCGTTTCAATTAAAAGTTCCCCGGACTAAGTGTGAACAGATTGCACTCTCGTCTTCTTCCAGAGCATGTGAACATTTAATATATGAAATAGGTTATTGTTATGACACGTTAAAATTAATGTTCACATAAGTGCCGTCATTCAGGCTGTTCACAATATGTTTTAGCGCATAATGTTTTAAGAATGATATTTTGTTTAGCGTAATATGTTTATATGCCATAATATTCATTCATTAATTAATCAAACGGTTACGTTTTTTTATAATATGAATGTTCATGCTCATTTTTAAAATAGAACTGTCCTAACCTTATACGCAGTTGATAATCGATGGACTGTTCTGTTAATAAATGCCTCATTCGGTTATGTTATATTAATATGTTTCAGCAATCATAAGTTACGACCATTAATTGGCTCAGGTTAAGATAGACTATTCTCTAATTAATTAAACTGTTATCTTACAGATTGAAAGCCTGAATGGTTTCTATCCCCCTCTCTGTTTATGTGTGTGTGTGTGTGTGTGTGTGTGTGTGCGCGCGTGTGTGTGTGTGTGTGAGCGTGTGCGTGGGTACATGCGCGGGAGGGGTGCGATTTTCGAATAGTAATCGAATAATACACAGCGATTATCGAATATTACTTTTATCACTTAAAATGCACATCCCTAGTTTACATATAGACTCAGTTGGTTATGTTTAAAATGAAATTAAACCGGTGAGTGGAACCGAAGCGTGCCTGTATATTAGATGCGTGCAGCTCTTAAAGGGACAAAACTAAACATGCAGCCGACTGTCATTAAAGGGATAATTCACCCAACAATTTTATTTCTGTCATTATTTACTCACTGACATGTTGTCCCAAACCTGTATTAATTTATTTCTTGTGGTGAACACAA
This sequence comes from Schizopygopsis pylzovi, assembly GCA_027422435.1. Lineage (NCBI taxonomy): Eukaryota > Metazoa > Chordata > Actinopteri > Cypriniformes > Cyprinidae > Schizopygopsis > Schizopygopsis pylzovi. The sequence goes on from CM049834.1 coordinate 9,530,206, forward strand.
AAGATGATATTTCAAAGAATGTGGGTAACCAAACAGTTGCTGGTCCACTTGATAATAGGATATAAAAAAATTAGAGGTGGGCATAGATAAATTTTTTTAATCTAGATTAATCTAGATTAATTTTGGAATTAATCTAGATTAATCTAGATTAAAATGGCTCATTTGAATTCTGCCGAAGGCATTCAGAATATGTGTGCTACCCAAATAATGACTAAAAGTAAGTAAGCCCAAAATGTCGTTTTTTGTTATTATATTGAACTGAAAGCCATCTTATTATGCACAGTGTTGCACAGATTAAATTTCATGTAAATCATCCATGCTAACACACACGTCTTCTATTTTTTTTTTTTTAGAAATGTCACTCTCCATAGATATATTTTTCAAAGACGGAGTTTCTAAGTTTCTCGCTCAAGTTCACATGAGACCTAAAGCGCATCCTGTTTGCTTAAAAGCGCAACGTTTCGTTGTTATTCTGAGTGCACACAAATAAACGTAGAGTCTTTACAGATTCGAAAGATGTATTAGGCTACTTTTATCTGTATGACCAAAAATGACGGAGATTTTAAGAGCAAGTGAACGCACCGGAGCCTGTCTTGCAGCAAACGCGCTTCCACACAAACACTTCAATAGCGCACATTTCTCTAGGTTAACATCATATTGAGCGGCCATGTAAAGTTGCTACTACATACATCTTTCAGATGAAAAGCCATATTTGAGGTTGATGAATGATAGGTGAGTGTTTGGATGTCCTGCCCGATTGTATTACCACACAGACCAGCCGTTAACAATCTGTCCATCACGGACTGCGAGCCTCTAGTTCGAAGACTCGTTCTCGCCCCCTACAGTGCAATTCGGCTAGGTATACATCCGCGCTAAAATATCAGGGTGAAAGTCATCATAGCTTGCGTAGTATAGACCCAGCTCCCAACCCAACTTTGAGAATAGATTAACGGCGATATTTTTTTTATCGCCGATAAGAGTCTCACGTTAACGCAGCACGTTAACGCCGATAACGGCCCACCACTAAAAAAAATACTATAGAACTCACTGGGGACCAGCAACTGTTTGGTTTTCCACATTCTTCAAAATAGCATGTATGTTCAGCAGAAGAAAGAAACTCACTCAGGTTTAAAACTAATTTTGAGTGAGTAAATTATGGTATTAATATAAAACACTATGACAGAATCGACAGACAGATGACCGAATTTATTCTTTAATGTAAAAACAACAAAACCATAGAGAAAAACATAACTCGCTACTCTTGACTGAAAAAAACAATACAGTTACTTTAAAAGAAATCAATCTATAGTGTTTTATTTTTATTAATTGTTCATTCAATTTCTTGAATGCTCCTACTAAATATGCCTATTGTACCTGATAATTAAACACTGTTTGTATATTATGTGTAGTTGTAATGTGTATCTTTGTTCTTATTTTTTCATAACAAAGATAAAATAATGACAAAGATTTTTTATCTTCGCCCACTTTGGCCTAAATATCCACCATTCTTATTTATATTTTGTTTCCTTGAAAGGCTTTGTCTTTATAATAGGGAAATTAGTTTGGCAGTACTGCTCAGACAAACTGGTAAAACTAACATGACAAAGAACTGTGATAAAATCGTGAAATGTCTAAAAAATAAAAATGTATATGATATTTTTGCCATATCGCCCACCCCTACTTGGAACTGACTGGTTTTGTGACCGCACTTGCACAAACTGCATTGAAATCATTTTCCAAATTTTCATTTGTGTGGAAATATTACCAAGTCTGTAAACAGCCATTAACAGAAGCCAGAGACGCTGAAGACGGACACAAAGAACATCAAATACTGTAGCAGCCTGAGCAAGCTCAACGTTCACTATGCAAAATATAGAAAGGAAATCCTAAATATTGAATTGGGAGTGGGGGTCTATATGAATGTATTTCTGATGGGAACCGTTTTGAGAAAAGTTTAAATGACATTTTCTTCTCATCTTGCATGTATAAAAAACAAAGCACTGCAGCTTAAGGATCAGGTTCAATTGATGAAGCTTTTAATCATCAGGAAGGATGTTGCCCGCCCTTCCGCTCAATTGGCGGTTGTGTTGCTCCTTAATATTCAGTGGGTGCTCATAAAACATTTGTGGTGCTCCTAACTTCTTGAAGTTGGGAGCACCAGTGCTACCAAGTAAAAAAGTTAATTTCGAGCCCTGTCCCTAATATATATATATTTTGTGACGAGTGGCTGGCTCCCCCCTTATCATCATCATCATCTTCACCCCGTCCTTTAACGCCGCCCTTCACCAGGCTCCCGATGGGAGTGGGTGTGTGAGAGGAGGGGCGCTGAAACAGCCAGGTTACAAATGTGTTATTGATTTTATACAACAGTTCAATAAACAATAAGCGAATATCAAGAGACTTACATTTTAGACACCATATTGCCTGTTTTTGCTCCATTTCGCTGACAAAAAATAATTCCAAACAGCTACAGCGATGTTTTGCGTCTCTGAGCAACATGACGGTGATTCGTTCTTGAATGAATCAATGAACCGTTTAAATGATTCGGTTCAGTCGCAATGACTCACTTGTTAACAGTGACGTGCTTCCACCTGCTGGCAGTTTAATTTCACTTTAAAGTCCATTTCATTTTTTTAATAATTTTAAATATCAGTATTCAATGTTTTATGTTTAAAATGTCAAAGACTGCATTTGTAACTGGTTAAAGCATTCTGAGCTGCATTAAACAGTGTGTGAATACATCTAAACACCTTCAGATAAAGCTACTGCAGATATTCATTTTGATAATACTGGTTTCATTTGTTTGGGAGCAGCCTAAATGTTTATTAATTGACTGGTTAAATGTAACAATTTGACTCAAAAGATGTACACTTTTAGAAAAAAATTGCTTTATTAAAAGGTAAAAATCTAATCTAAACTTAAATGGAAAGATTAATTTCTATCACTGATGTGAACTGAGCACACAGAATATCATAAACTGCAGCTGTGCACAGTATTCAGATATCAGCACAATAACACACTCTGCAAAATATCGTCTAATTATCGTTATCGGGAAAAATATTGAGATATCATTTTTTTTAAATATTGCACCCTTAGAAAAATTCAGCTAATCATAACTCCAAGGTTTCTGGCTGTTATGTTTGATGAGCCTAATTGGAAGGTGAAATTGTGATGAAACAATGGGTTTGCTGAAACCACAAGCAGTTCTGTCTTAGCTAGGTTGAGTTGAAGATGATGGTCCATCATCCAGCAAGAAATGTCTGTTAGACATCTGAGATGCGAGCAGCTATCGTCAGATCATCAGGATGGAATGAGAGGTAGAGTTGAGTGTCATCAGCAAAGCAGTGACATGAAAAGCCATGTTTCTGAATGACAGAACCTAGTGAAGCCATGAAGACAGAAAAGTGAAGTAGTCCAAGAACTGAGCCCTGTGGCACCCCAGATGTTGCGACTTGGATACCTCACCTCTCCAAGATAATTTGAAGGACCTATCTGAGAGGTAAGACTCAAACCACTGGAGTGCGGTTCCTGAGATGCCCTTTCTCAATAGTGTTGACAGGAGGATCTAGTGGTTGACCGTATCGACAGCAGCAGACAGATCCAGCAATATAAGTAATGAAGACTTGGAAGCCGTTCTTGCAAGTCTTAGATCTTCAACAACCGAGAGCAAGGCAGTTTCGGTGGAATGTCCACTTCTGAAGCCAGATTGGTTACTGTCCAAGAGGTTGCTCTGTGTGAGAAAGGCAGTGACTTGGTTGAACACCACTCATTGAAGTGTTTTTGCAATGTAAGGTAGAAGGGAAAACGGTCTATAGTTCCCTAAAAGAGTTGGGTTATACGAGCCTGTTTAAATGCTGAGGGAACAATTCCAGTGTGAATGGACATGTTAACAATGTGAGTGAGTGAAGGAACAACTGCAGGAGAAATGACTTGAAGGAGATGAGATGGAATAGGATCAAGCGGACAAGTAGTAGGATGAATGGAAAGGATGAGTTTAGAGACTTCTGTCTCAGAGAGTGGAGAGAAGTATGTGAATGAGTTTGTTTGCTGGTAAAATGCGTTTGACAGATTTTGGTGTGGAAAATTGTGCAGTGAGGTTTGTAATTGTATTCATGAAGAATGTGGCAAATTAGTCAGCTGTTAGAACTGATGAAGGAGGGGGGAGGAGAACAAAGAAAAAGGAGGAAAATGTTTTAAAGAGAATATGAGAGTTAGGCGAATTGTTAATTTTGTCCTGATAGTATGTGATAGCAGTGGAGACATTAGCAGAGAAGTCAGAGAGGAGTGATCGATATAAATTAAGGTCAGTAGAATTTTGTGATTTGCGCCACACCCTTTCTGCAGCCCTGAGTTTAGAATGATGTTCGCAGAGAACCACAGATCACCAAGGGGCAGAAGGAGTGGTACGGGCTTGTCCTGGAAGATAAGTGGCAGAAAGTATCAAAACAAGACATCAGAGTGGAACAGAAAGTGTCAGTGGCACTGTTAGCATCAAGAGATTATTAAGGGGAGGAAGCGAAGATGAAACCATAGCAGATAGCCGGGAGGGTGAGAGTGAGTGTAAGTTACATCGAAAAGTGACATGTGGAGGGGTATGTGATGTGTCAGGAATCATGTTCAGGTTAAGAGTGAGGAGGAAGTGATCAGGTGTGTACAGTGGAGTAACCAGCACATGATCAGTGGAGCAGTGTCGTGTGTAAATAAGGTTCAGATTGTTGCCTGATTTGGGAGTAATCGTAGTTAACACTCTCTTGAGATCAAAATAGGCAAGTAGGGACTTCCAAATAGGAAGTCTGCACCCTGAGGTTTATCTAGGTGGATGTTGAAGTCTCCAAGTATAACTAAGGGAGTATCATCCTCAGGAAAGATTGAGATAAACAAATCTATTTCTTCCACAAAGTTAACAAGTGGTCCTGGAGGACGATAAACAACTACAAAATAGATTTTTAGAAGGTAGGTAATAGTAACCGAATGCGATTCAAAGGAGCTTTTGACACTCAGAGATGATAAAGGAGTGAATTTTCCAATTATTAGAGATGAGCAGACCAGTACCTCCACCTCTTCCAATCAAACGGGGGGGGGGAAGGAGAAATTATTGGAGAGTTATTGGAATTTATTATACATACATACATATATATATATATATACATATATATACATATATATATATATACACACACACACACACTAACTGTGTGGTACACTTTATTAGGTACACCTTGCTAGTACCGGGTTGGACTCCCTATTACCTTCAGAACTGCCTTAATCCTTCGTGGCATAGATACAACAAGGTGTTGGAAACATTCCTCTGAGATTTCTGTCCATATTTACATGATAGCATCATGCAGTTGCTGCAGATTTTTCAGCTGCACATCCATGATGCAAATCTCCAGATCCCAAAGGTGTATTACTTGCAACCTTAATGCAAATACAGACAAAGCACAGAAAGTAATTTTAGCTGAGGAAAATGTTTGGTGAAAATCTGGTGATTGGGGGCCATTTGATTAAAGTGAACTCATTGTCATGTTCAAGAAACCAGTCTGAGATGATTTGAGCTTTGTGACATGGTGCATTATCCTGTTGGAAGTAGCCATCAGAAGATGGGTACACTGTAGTCATAAAGGGATGGACATGGTCAGCAACAATACTCAGGTAGTCTGAGTATAGTCTGAGGCGTTTAAACGATGCTTAATTGGTACTAAGGGGCCCAAAGTGTGCCAAGAAAATATCCTTCACACATTACACCACCACTACCAGCCTGAACTGTTGAGACAAGTCAAGATGGATCCGTGCTTTCATGTTCTTTACGCCAAATTCTGACCCTACCATCTGAATGTCAGATCTGAACGTGTTATGCATTCAAAGATGGTATTCTGCAAACCCTGGTTGTAACGAGAGGTTATTTGAGTTACTGTTGCCATTCTATCATCTCTAAACAGTCTGCCCATTCTCCTCTGACCTCTGACATCAACAAAGCATTTTCATCCACACAACTGCCGCTCACTGGATATTTTCTCTTTTCTGACCATTCTCTGTAAACCCTAGAGATGGTTGTGCATGAAAATCCCAGTAGATCAGCAGTTTTTGAAATACACAGACCAGCCCGTCTGGCACCAACAACCATTCCACGTTCAAAGTCACTTAAATCCCCATTCTTCTCCATTCTGAGGCTTGGTTTGAACTTCAGAAAGTCGTCTTCACCACATCTAGATGCCTAAATGCATTGAGTTGCTGCCATGTGATTGGCTGATTAGCAATTATTGTGTTATTATGCTGATTTGTGTTACTAAGCAATTGAACAGGTGTACCTAATAAAGTGGCCGGTGAGTGTATATATATACGTACATATTAGGGGTGGCACGGTACATGTATTCGTACCAAACCGTCATGGCACGGACCTCTCGGTTCGGTGCATGAGGCCTTACGATGAATACAGGCAATCCCCCCCCCAATCCAGAAGGGGCACCCGCAATAATGCAACGCTGTTTGATAACCGCCAGCGCCAGCAGAAAAACAGTGAATGCCGTGAGTTTGCACGCATGAGACAGTGACCATGTGCTGATTCTGAATGGGTCTCTCACACGGACTGACAAGAGCTTTGTGCTCGTGCATCCTACTTCTCTCATTCGGTACAAATCCAAATATTCCATAATATTTCCATGTTTGCAATTGTAATACTTATGTAAACAGGCCCATTGAACCATGGAATCTCTCACAGCAAAATAACCTGATAAGGACCACCTCTTTGCTTATCTCAGGCAAGGACACAGGAAGAAAAAGATTCATAGCGCCACCTTCTTGCCAGCTAAGAACTGACCCTTCCTCCCAGATCCTCTTAGGAAGGAATTCCTAAGTTCTTATCTTAAAAAATAAGACAGCGTCTAGAGACATTCCCAGAATCCCATGATCGGTTAATACTTACATTTAGGGAATCCCGTTGGCTGATGTTTACCAGATTCACCAGGACTTGACATAATCATGACCCCGGACAACTACACTTTCACTCTGCTTTCGCCCCCTCTGCAGGTCAAAGGAAATAACTGTTCTGTTGCTCTGCCTAGTGCAAGGAACACCCCCAAACTTGTGGACTTTATGCAAAAAGACATTCATTTATTCCATCTCTATTAGTCCAAATATACCCAGGAAGGACGTGCTTTATGTAGTTCATATGCTTGGTGTGATTATTTAGAATGTAGGATGTTTTAATCGGTGCCTTAACCTGTATAGTGGAACCGATGCCATTTGTCTTAACCTATAACGGATTATGGTTCCCGGTAAGGCTATAACGTGTTTAGATTCATATAGACGGTCGTGAAAATTATGAATCAGTGATGCAACAGATTTGGTGATATTATAAATGGGTAAACATGTGATAACACTTTACATAAGTATTAAACTCTTATTTTTCGTCACATGGAAGATTCAACGTGGTATGTAGGGATGGGTATCGTTAAGGTTTTAACGGTACTACTACTCTTATCGATACTGCTTATCGGTCCGGTGCTTTAACGGTATTCTTATCGGTACTTTTTGTTATTTATATATATATATATATACATACATATATACATACATACATACATACACATATATGTATGAAATATATATTTCTATGATAGATTAGCAGCTTAATTAACATGGCTTTATATTCTGAGATGTTAAATAAATATTTCATTAAATAAATATAAAACATCAATTTGTAAATGCAGCAGTGTGCAGGCATTTTTTTGTGTTTTATATACATAAGATAAGATAGAGTAAGAACATGAACAAAGAAACAAAGTTAAACAAACTGACAAATATACCATTTATTGTGTGTGTATTTGATCGTTTGGACGCGCCCGAAGCTTGGAGCGCGCCGTGCACGCACACACACACACACACACACGCGCGCAAACACACACACGCACACACACACACACACGCACACTCACACACACACGCGCGCAAACACACACACACACACAGGGGCGCGGGAACAGGGGGTGCTGAGAGTGCTGCAGCACCCCAGTTTTTTTCTGTGGGCAACTGTAAATTGTTGTGAATAAAAAAAATATATAGGCTAAATTTGTTATAATAAAGATTCATTTAAAAATGTATATGGTTGCTCCGATGTTTATAACATTTAGTTTACATTGGCTATTTTGCTATCTATTTCTATGTGATCTTCGACATATTTACCATTTGCCCATTAATTTAACAGTTGTAAGAATTAAAGTTATCAAAGTTATTAAACTGATGCAGGGCTATTTGATGCGCACGTTGCGCACATCCTGTCAAATCACGCACGCAGCACTGCCAATGCTTGCTTTTATGTTTGTGAATGCTATGATTGTGTTGAAGAATTTGTAGGTTGTGGCTTAAAAGCGGAACATGGAAATATCATGGATGTACTTTTTTTTTTTTGTTCTCAGCGATATGAGTCTTTCCCTTCTCCCAAAACAGCTTATAGCTAAAATAGTTCAGTTTTGTATGTAATGGAAAAGTGATTAGACGATGTTTCGTTTTTTTTTTCTTCATAAAGTTAATTTAGAAAAACCTTGGGAGCATTTTTTGTTCGTTAAATGTTTTTTTTCTTTTAAGCAACGACCAAGCGGCCAGCATCAGAGTTGATCCCCTATGTTTGATTAATTTAGCCTTATCAAATCATCAAGACTTGACTAAAATAAAATCGATAGATAGGCCTATAAACAGTTCAAGCATATCACAGTGTTAGTTTAAATGTTTAACCTATATAAATGTGCAATATCCAACAGTTTGTGTGGAGAGTGGAAGCTGAAGCGAGCTTTACAGGACATGGAGGATTTTTTTCTTACAGTAAAAACAACTTAAAATACGCCGTGTGATTTTTTTTTTCTCATAAAGGTAAGAGTAATATATCATTTTGAACTGTAAAGGGTCTACTTTTATTTGTGTGCATTCACAATATCAACATTGTGCTTTTATAAAATAGGAAAACAGAGAATGCACTTTCTTCCGGTTTTGAACAAGAGGCTTCAATGATGAACCGAAACTCGGCAACTCGAAACTGGCTCAGAGATATGATAAATATATCTATAGAAAGCTTTAAAATACTACTTTAAAACGAAATAATTCAAAGCAAAGCAAAAACTCTTCATTAGCCTATGTAATCCGTTAAGATGCATATATTTCTCCAATGAGGAAATGGCGAGTCATTTTTCCCCGTCACCTCACCATCTAAAATATAAAAATAAGGGAAAGCCTAAAACAGGCCCGATTATAATTTGCGTTTTATTTTATAATTGTATTCAATAAAAAAAAAAGTATGTAAATCTTTGTCCTTGAAATTTAAAGGATTTGTTGCAATGCAATTTTGTCTGACTGATGTGAATTATTTATTGGCCTATCGTTTTAATCCATGCAGCAAATGCTTTAAAAACAGCTTTAAAATTACTTTATTGCATTCCAGATGCTTTTAAAAAAACTTTTCACTATACATTTTAAGGGTTTTTAAGCTTGAATGTAACTTGAATGTAAAACATTGTTATGAATTCATTGTAGCCTATTCCCATTTGTAAAATAGCTAATTGTTGTCTAACACGATCTCATGAAAGTGCGTAGGCTATAGCACGATTTTCTGTTTCTATTTGGCGTAATATTTATATGCAGAAATTGACTACCCCCCCCCCCCCCACAGCACCCCCTACATAAAACACCTTCCCGCGCCCCTGCACACACACACACACACACGCACACACACTTCAGCCTGAGGAACAGCATCTCTCGTGTGGATTGTACTTCCAACATTTCATTATCAAACATGTCCAGCAATTTAGTAACTGTAAAGACGGCATTTTACAACAATCGACAGACGATTGATCTGATTCTGATGTTAAGTTTTGGTCAGGGAGGAACGAATGCGCGCCGCTGTGAAGAGAAGGAAGTTGTGTTAGAAGAAACACGGCTATAATCTTTAGAAGCTAAAAAAAAACATTAAATAAACTCAGTTTAATATAACAGCCACAGGCCTAAAGTGTAAGCATGTTTTAATGGTTAGTTCTCTCTTCTATCATAAACAGGGCTTATGTTGCGCGTGCTGAACTCATCCACGTGAGCGATCGCGCTTCTGATTTGGGAATAGCAAAAATGCATCATAGACAAGAGTTTGAATATTATTGCATATAAAAACAGCTGGTGACTCTGGCGGGATATAATTTGCAAGATAATGTGTATATATATAGCAATAATAAATGTATGTGTGTTTTCTTAATTTCTCCAGTACCGATAGCAGAACCGTTAACGTCAGAGCTTATCGATACTCCGGTCTTTTATAATTTAGCCCCGAGACCGATTAAATACCGAGTTTCGGTACCCATCCCTAGTGGTATGCCCCAAAAGACATGGGCGGCGCTCCACCCCACAAGAACAATCTGATTGGGACATGGGTGGATCCAAATCTAGCTGGTTAAAAATCAACACTACAGCTTTTTACCAGTCTGCTTTTTACTTGCTCGCTGACGAACCGGAAGCTGGTCGCGCTGGACCACCGCCTTACCATCAGGCTGAAGACACCAGCTAAAATAATTCAGCACTTCGTCAAAGTAGTAACAACACGAAACAACCAGCTCAACAGCTTCCGCGTTCCAACAAAGAAACCAAGACCGCCAATCGCAAGAGGGCTTCCCCAGTGACGTTACACAACGGCGACATAAGCCAGCGGAGATTTCCAGGAAACACATGGAACGGAAAGATCTTCGGCCAGCTTAACGTGAACGCAAGTAATCAAACTAAATCTCTATTCTTACTGAACTGATGAATTGATCTGTACGCAGGAACATAGCAGAGTCTCTGTTCGTGATCTTCTATTAGTTACAGTTATGAGATAGAAAAGAGTGCTACTTTAAACTTTCTTCTAATGTTACCTGCAAACTTAGAATGTGTGTGTGTATGTTGTGTTGTTTATGTGTTTTATTAAGTTAGTCCATGTATTGTAGAATAACAGTTAGCAAATAAACCTTGTTTCATTGATAAAGAATGATGTCTTGGGATGTGTGATTTTCTGTTCAAACTATTTGCCAAGATCACGTTACCTAGCTCAAAATTATATAAACGCCTTTATTTTGTCTTATCGTTGGCCACAAATGCAAGATAAACTAAATTGTTAAGGATATACTGATGTTAATGGTCGCTGGACGAGTCGTTAATAAAGTATAAATCATAAGTTAAAGATTAATATTATTTTAATCAAAGCAATATTGTATCTGTAATTAATGATTCCCCAAAGCTGAAATAATAGCTTCACAGTTTCAATACACAATGTAACTTATCTTAATGCTAAACTACTATTTATTATGTAAATTATAGGCTTTGTAAGCTACGTTAATTCAGTCACGTTCCAACGGTGACACAGAGATGGGTGTGCTGATGTTTGTATTTTATTTTGATAAAGTAGCCTACCAATTTTAGCAATGCTGGACCGAATGTGGTTTGTGTGCGTAAGGAAACGTGATCATGTTTGTAACATTTTGTAATCATTTTGAATGTTAGTTAAATGTTCAATATATACAATTTATAAAAAAGTGTGTGTGTGTGTTCCAGCCCACGATCACTTCAAATGTTTCCTTATACCATCAGAATCAACTTTAAACACTAATTATCTTATTAATAATCACTTGATAAAGGTCTGCTTTTATTTGTGTACACTCACAATGAAAACAAAACAGATTTTATACATAATATAACAATGTAATAATAGTCAGTCCCTCCAGGATTTCGCGGGACTTCTTTCTGATTTTTGCTGCCTAAAATGACTGATTTTGCTGTGGCTTTTCTCAAAATTTGCGGTGATATTTGCGGCATTTTTTATTGTTTTGCAAGTGAAAATATACCACAGACAACATTCTTCTAACATTGTTAGAACTTTTCAGACTTTGAGAACCATTGTAGGGATACAGACTAACATTTGAGGACCACCAGTGCCATTAAGTTCTACAGAACCAGCACCTGACAGTAAAGAACTCACCCTAATCGCACATGTACATCTCGGAGATGTCTATTTGATGTCTGCATTTACATATGTAGGACGTGTTTTTAGGGTGTTTGCTCATCGGAAATACGTCTCTAAGACGTTTCCTGTTAGATGTCAAATAGACATTTATTAGAATGCCTGTAAAACTGCTTCTGAGACATTTATCAGATTACAAGGCAGACGTTTCCCAGATCTTTAGCAGACGTTTTACAGATGTACTTGTGCTGTCTGGGTAGTTGAGATGCAGATAAAATTAACTTTTATTACTGTCATCCATAATGTCAAAATATAATTTGATAAATAAATTAATGTATGTATGTATGTATGTATGTATAGAGTGGAAATGGCTAATAAGCCTATAAGTCTCTGCAGCCATATAGTGGTAATTTGATGTCCTTTTTTTTTTTAAATAAGTGTTTGCTTTTCTACATTATGAAACTTAGTTTTTATAAATGGAGGCAACTTATGAAGGATGAACAAATAATGTCAACACATTAAAATTACTTTCAAATTGGGTAGGTTAATACTTAAAGCTTTGAAGTGCAGGGAAAAGTTTTGTGAAGCATTAAAAAAATAAATAAAAAAAATTACACTTTTTTTAATTGTTCATGTAGTTATGTTAAATCTATGGTGAATGGTGGTGATTTGTGTTTATTGAACAATATTTTTCCTGGTTTCCGCATCAGTGGCGTTTGTTCTGATATCTGTAGCTTTAATAGAATTCTGCGATGAATTTGAATGCTTCTCACAAGATTTGACAGATGTTATTGATTCTGTGGTGAATTCGACTATTTTCTTCATTATATCTCCCAGCTCTGTGTATAACGGGGTCACGTGATCGAGAGCAGCCCACGGCTCTGGCACGAGCAGATAAACTGTCTGCATAGCCCAAACGAGTAGCGCGGATTCGTTCCACTTTCGGGTTCGTTTGTCCAATGAAGCTCTTGTAAAGCGGGCATGATGAGAACGCAAGACTGTTCATTCCATTTTTCAAACTGAGAAAAGCCAAAAATCTGCGAAAATTCTGCGCCAATTGCGAAAATTTGCTAGCTTTTGCGAAAATTGCGGCGTTTGCTTGATTTTGCGACTCATTTGAGATGTTAACTGAAGTGGGTCAGAATAGGTCAGATCCGTGTCACGTTCAGCATAGGTCTTAAATGGACAGCAGACTAAAAACCTAATAACGAGCTGCTGTGATGTCTGGTAATCAAAGATCAAAAGAAAAAAGAGGAAATCAATCTTTTGTAGCTTTAAGTATTTATCTGTATTTAATTTAGAATGTAGTGTTTGATACATTTATTCAATTTCTGTATATTTCCTATTTGCTGAAGGGCACAGGTAAATATTACATTTATTATAAAGGGTTTATGTGAAGATTGTTTTAAGTTCACTTAAAGGTGGGGTATGTCATTTTTCAAAAATGCTTTAGAAAACTGAGTCTGGGCCGAGTACCAAAACAAACTTGTGGCCAATCAGCAGTAAGGGGCGTGTCTACTCATGATGCGGGAGAGAGCACACACAAGTGCACGTCATTAGCCAAGCGACGACTGAAAGTTAGAGATGGTGGATAAAAACAAAAGAGGAAAATGTCTGCGGAACAATAAGGCAAGAAGTAGGACCCGTGTAAATATCGGATCAGGTTTCCAGTGCTGGAAAGAACTCAAGGAGTGTGATCAGATGCCGAGGTTGCTTTGGTTCTTCTCGATAGGTGAGTAACAACATGTCTACACCGGACGCGGTGCACCACAACAGCTAAAATCTGCCTACACTGGACGCGATAAAGCGACCGTTGAAAATCATTTGAAATTTGTGTCAGCACGTCATAAATAGAACGCGGCAGTAGTTTTCTGTCGGAGATTTGTCGCACCATGCAGCATCCAGTGTAGACAGCATCACTGATTATAATGACTTCTATAGTATTTTGTCGCGCCACTCGCATCTGGTGTGGACACGGTGTAACATTGGTTTTGCTTTGTTTCCAAGAACTAATCGTTGCCTGGGTTACGTAGGCTACGTATATGTGGGGAGCTATAAAAATAGGGGCGAGACCCTTTTGGGGTAGGGGCATTTTTGTTTTGGTGATTTCAAATATCAACATTGGCTTATAGGAAATCGCTTTCCCCAACTTTCAATTATACGTTTTTTTTAAGTAGACTAATCGCGATTAATTTCTGAAAAAATGTGCGATTAGTTATTTTTTTTTATCCATTGACAGCATTAATACACACACACACACACACACACACACACACACACACATTACATATATATATATACACAGAGCTGGGGAGTAACTGATTACATGTAATCTGGATTACGTAATCAGATTCCAAAAATTAAGTACTTGTAATTAGAGTAAGTTACATTTTTAAATACTCGTAAATAGAGGTTGACCGATATATCGGTCGGCAGATATATCGGGCCGATATTTGTCATTTTTTAATATCTCGCATCGGCCGATATCTGTATTTATTTAACTTGGAATATTAGTTCACAAGATTTGGAACAAGAATCTTCTTAATGGTGTGATATTTATTTATTTTTTAGATGTTGGGTAGATAAGTGTTTCTTTAACTCTGTCAAACTAACTATTTTAAATTGTAATGTTAGAAGATTTTGACAAACGTATCTACATGTTTTTAATTAACACATCAGATTTTAATTTATTTTTAGATGATGGCTAGATACGTGGTTATTTGAAATTTTATTTAACTTTGTCAAACTAACTAGTTTTACATTTTAATGATAGAGGATTTTGACAAACGCGTCTGATGTATTTTTATGTATTTTCTCATTTGTAAAATTAGACTAAAACCTAGATTTTGATCTGTATCTTATAATTATTATGTAACGGTCCGACGCCTTTTTTCTAACTTTTAACAAAACTTTACCCTTTTTTCCTAATTTGTCTTAAACAACACTAACACTTCTTAGCTTGTTTTTTCACTATTTTCTGGAAAAATACAGTCATTGCTCATTTTACGTGTAAATTCGATGCTTTTTCTATGTGTTTGATGTGTGTAAAAACTTTAATAAAAACGAGCGTTGGTACCCATTTAACACAGTTTCATGTTTCAATGCCTCCACACAAACACGCTATATAACACTACATAACACATTATATAACACTACAGAAGTCTTAAGCTTGACAAAACCGTAGGTTAAATAAAACAACTTTTCCCGTGACCAAGGAATTGTTTGTTTAAAAGTAAACTATAGTCATACTAAACAATTTTCAAAGTGAAACGATTTAGGTTGAATGTTGAATGGTTTAATTAACTAAGAAATGTAAAAGACTTATTAAAATAACTTTAGTTCTGAGGTTTTAAATACATTATATAGTTTTAAAGTGAGAAGCTATAGATTGAATGGTTTAATTAATTAAGAAATATAAAAGACTTACTAAAATAACTTTAGTTCTAATGTTTTAAAAACATTACATGGTTTTAAAGTGAACAGCTTTAGGTTGAATGGTTTAATTAATTAAGAAATGTAAAAGACTTATTAAAATGATCTTAGTTCTAATGTTTTAAAACACTACATGGATTAATTCCTTTAAATCTCCCCTTTGGTACCTCCTCCGGCATTAGGGGGCCGGTCTTTGTGCTTGTGAGTTCATTCTGAGTCTGACAGCGTGGAGCTCGGACATCTGGACGGACACCGTTTGTTTAACTCTCCGTTCAGCGAAGTTAGTGATAGACTATCTTTTGACGGCGGTGTTTTAACAAACACCCTCTGAGATTGCCTTCTTTTTAGACAACGGCTAAATGCACGATTCTTTTTACCTTCGTTTTACCTTCTTACCTTGTAACAAACTTCTTAACGGCATAATATTTATTTTTCTTCAACATTGTCAAACTAACTAGTTTTAAATTGTAATGTTACAAACTTCTGACAAACGTATATTTTTAATGGCTTGATATTTATTTTATACCGCAGTGAGATAAGACAATTCAATTATCTAACTTTTAATGTTAGACCACAAGATTTTGACATGTATCTTATCCTATTGTTTTAACTTATGCTTCTTAATTTGTATTTGTTTTCCCTAACATTACATCTTCCTAAACTGTTTTAAACACTAGATTAGAAACATTACTTTCTGGAAAATACAATCATTGCTCATTTTACGTGTATATTCGATGCCTTCATATATATGTGTATGAAAAAACTTTAATAAAAACGTCCCTTTCTCCCCATTTTACACAGTTTCACACTTTAATGTTTAAAAACACATTTCAACCGCCAATCAAGAGGGTTTCCCCAGTGAAACCAATTGAGCTAGCCGCATTAATGCATTCCAGAAAAATGCTACCTATCAGATTGTGCTACCAGCATCTAATTAATGTGGTTTTAGGCTTTTTTAATTTCCATACCTACCCCTACCCTAAACCTACCCGTCCACACCTACCCTTACCCTTAAAACAATGCAAATATATTATTGGTAGCACAATCTGATAGGTAGCATGTTTTGTCAGTACAACGGCGCAGCGGGCGCATGCATGCGCATCAGACAGACGGAACACAGAGAGCGGGGTTAAGTTGGTTTTGTTTTCGACATTCATGACACATTCAGCGATAAACGGCAATAACGGACAATGATGAACACATGAACACTGACAATGATGAGACGGCCTACAGAAAGGAGGTGAGTACCCTGACTAAATGGTGTCAAGAGAACCACCTCTCACTAGGGATGGGTATTGTTAAGGTTTTAACGGTACTACTACTCTTATCGATACTGCTTATCGGTCCGGTGCTTTAACGGTATTCTTATCGGTACTTTTTGTTATTTATATATATATATATATACATACATATATACATACATACATACATACACATATATGTATGAAATTTATATTTCTATGATAGATTAGCAGCTTAATTAACATGGCTTTATATTCTGAGATGTTAAATAAATATTTCATTAAATAAATATAAAACATCAATTTGTAAATGCAGCAGTGTGCAGGCATTTTTTTGTGTTTTATATACATAAGATAAGATAGAGTAAGAACATGAACAAAGAAACAAAGTTAAACAAACTGACAAATATACCATTTATTGTGTGTGTATTTGATCGTTTGGACGCGCCCGAAGCTTGGAGCGCGCCGCGCACGCACACACACACACACGCGCGCGCACACACGCACACGCACACACACACACACACGCACACTCACACACACGCACACTCACACACACACACACACACGCACTCACACACACACACACGCGCGCAAACACACACACACACACAGGGGCGCGGGAACAGGGGGTGCTGAGAGTGCTGCAGCACCCCCTGTTTTTTTCTGTGGGCAACTGTAAACTGTTGTGAATAAAAAAAATATATAGGCTAAATTTGTTATAATAAAGATTAATTTAAAAATGTATATGGTTGCTCCGATGTTTATAACATTTAGTTTACATTGGCTATTTTGCTATCTATTTCTATGTGATCTTCGACATATTTACCATTTGCCCATTAATTTAACAGTTGTAAGAATTAAAGTTATCAAAGTTATTAAACTGATGCAGGGCTATTTGATGCGCACGTTGCGCACATCCTGTCAAATCACGCATGCAGCACTGCCAATGCTTGCTTTTATGTTTGTGAATGCTATGATTGTGTTGAAGAATTTGTAGGTTGTGGCTTAAAAGCGGAACATGGAAATATCATGGATGTACTTTTTTTTTTTTGTTCTCAGCGATATGAGTCTTTCCCTTCTCCCAAAACAGCTTATAGCTAAAATAGTTCAGTTTTGTATGTAATGGAAAAGTGATTAGACGATGTTTCGTTTTTTTTTTCTTCATAAAGTTAATTTAGAAAAACCTTGGGAGCATTTTTTGTTCGTTAAATGTTTTTTTTCTTTTAAGCAACGACCAAGCGGCCAGCATCAGAGTTGATCGCCTATGTTTGATTAATTTAGCCTTATCAAATCATCAAGACTTGACTAAAATAAAATCGATAGATAGGCCTATAAACAGTTCAAGCAGATCACAGTGTTAGTTTAAATGTTTAACCTATATAAATGTGCAATATCCAACCGTTTGTGTGGAGAGTGGAAGCTGAAGCGAGCTTTACAGGACATGGAGGATTTTTTTCTTACAGTAAAAACAACTTAAAATACGCCGTGTGATTTTTTTTTTCTCATAAAGGTAAGAGTAATATATCA
This sequence comes from Schizopygopsis pylzovi, assembly GCA_027422435.1. NCBI lineage: Eukaryota > Metazoa > Chordata > Actinopteri > Cypriniformes > Cyprinidae > Schizopygopsis > Schizopygopsis pylzovi. Next base: position 9,548,374 of record CM049834.1, read on the forward strand.
TTTTGAACTGTAAAGGGTCTACTTTTATTTGTGTGCATTCACAATATCAACATTGTGCTTTTATAAAATAGGAAAACAGAGAATGCACTTTCTTCCGGTTTTGAACAAGAGGCTTCAATGATGAACCGAAACTCGGCAACTCGAAACTGGCTCAGAGATATGATAAATATATCTATAGAAAGCTTTAAAATACTACTTTAAAACGAAATAATTCAAAGCAAAGCAAAAACTCTTCATTAGCCTATGTAATCCGTTAAGATGCATATATTTCTCCAATGAGGAAATGGCGAGTCATTTTTCCCCGTCACCTCACCATCTAAAATATAAAAATAAGGGAAAGCCTAAAACAGGCCCGATTATAATTTGCGTTTTATTTTATAATTGTATTCAATAAAAAAAAAAGTATGTAAATCTTTGTCCTTGAAATTTAAAGGATTTGTTGCAATGCAATTTTGTTTGACTGATGTGAATTATTTATTGGCCTATCGTTTTAATCCATGCAGCAAATGCTTTAAAAACAGCTTTAAAATTACTTTATTGCATTCCAGATGCTTTTAAAAAAACTTTTCACTATACATTTTAAGGGTTTTTAAGCTTGAATGTAGCTTGAATGTAAAACATTGTTATGAATTCACCTATTCCCATTGTAAAATAGCTAATTCTTGTCTAACACGATCTCATGAAAGTGCGTAGGCTATAGCACTGATTTACGATTTTCTATTTGGCGTAATATTTAATGATGCAAGAAATATGACTACCCCCCCCCCCACAGCACCCCCTACATAAAACACCTTCCGCGCCCCTGCACACACTACATATCACACATGCACGCAACACACTTCAGCCTGAGGAACAGCATCTCTCGTGTGGATTGTACTTCCAACATTATCATTATCAAACATGTCCTAGCAATTTAGTAACTGTAAAGACGGCATTTTACAACAATGACAGACGATTGATCTTGATTCTGATGTTAAGTTTTGGTCAGGGAGGAACGAATGCGCGCCGCTGTGAAGAGAGGAAGTGTGTTAGAAGAAACACGGCTATAATCTTTAGAAGCTTAAAAACATTAAATGAACTCAGTTTAATATAACAGCCACAGGCCTTATAGTGTAAGCATGTTTTAATGGTTAGTTCTCTCTTCTATCATAAACAGGCGCTTATGTTGCGCGTGCTGAACTCATCCACGTGAGCATACGCGCTTCTGATTTGGGAATAGCAAAAATGCGAGTCATAGACAATGAGTTTGAATATTATTGCATATAAAAACAGCTGGTGACTCTGGCGGGATATAATTTGCAAGATAATGTGTATATATTATAGCCAATAATAAACTGTATGTGTGTTTTCTTAATTTCTCCAGTACCGATAGCAGAACCGTTAACGTCAGAGCTTATCCGATACTCCGGTCTTTTATAATTTAGCCCGAGACCGATTAAATACCGAGTTTCGGTACCCATCCCTACCTCTCACTCAACATCGACAAGACCAAGGAGCTGGTGGTGGATTTCAGGAGACAGAGCAGAGAACACACACCCATCACCATCGACAAGACACCTGTGAAGCGTGTAAACAGCTTTAAGTTCCTCAGCGTTCACATCACTGAGAATCTCACATGGTCTGCTCACACAAATGCAGTGCTGAAGAAGGCACATCAGCGCCTCTTCTTCCTGAGACGGATGAGGAAGTTTGGAATGAGCCCCAGCATCCTCAGTACATTCTACACCTGCACTGTGGAGAGCATCCTGACCGGCTGCATCACCACCTGATTTGGAAACAGCACCGCTGGCAACCGCAGAGCCCTGCAAAGGGTCGTGCGAACTGCCCGCCACATTGTTGGAGGTGAGCTTCCCTCCCTCCAGGACATCTATACCAGGCGGTTTATAAGGAAACCCCGGAGGATCATCAAGGATTCCCGCCACCCATCCCACAGACTGCTCTCTCTGCTACCCTCAGGAAGATGTCTCCCCAGCATCCGATCCCACACTAGCCGACTGAGGGATAGCTTTTTCTCTCAGGCTATCAGGACAATGAACAGTCAGAACTAATACGCCCTACATCCTACTCCCACTTTATGGTATGCCATGCACAGTTCAACTGGACTCCACGCACACTGCATTGCACTAACTTTTACACAGTTCAACTGGACTACACGCACACTGCGCTAACACAACAACCAATCTGCTACCACTGGATACCATCCAATGCACATCCATGACATTGCGTATCCAGCTTATGTATAATCTGCAGCACCTTCGCATATTATTGTATATATGTGTACATAATGTAGAATGTGTACATTAGGTGTATAATGTGTATTGATAACTGTAAGTATGTCTAATAGTACACTGTGTGTACTGAGTATATGTATGTGTATTTTGCACATTGTCATTTGTATAAGTCTGTAAGTATGTACCCTCTATATGTCAAATGTTTTGCAAGAGTTTTGTAAACTCTCAAGGACTGTTCTACATGTGTATGTGCTAAAATGTTTATGGTTCTTTGAACAAACATGGAAAATATTGTTTAAACAAAGATCTGTAAAGCCTATTTGGATTTTACAAAATCTTTAAAAGAGTATCCTGTATAGGATGTTTTTTTTTTGCTAAATTGGTGGGGGGAATCCTTAAAATTCATAATAAAGAAAGATACAGACCTCCACTTGTCCTCTGGTGAGCGCTCGGACAGACCGATCTGTTGAAATATAAACAATTTCAGCAATAAGTTACAGCAACATTTTCTAAACAAAAGTTCAACATTACATTGCGATAAGGCAGTTATATTTTAAATATTTAATGAGATCTCTATTCCCTCAGTCAAAAACAGAAAAAGTTTATTATAATATATTGCTGGGTGGTTGGCCTGCACGTTTAATAAACTCCGCTGGTCCAAAATGCAGCAGCTAGAGTTCTTACGAGAACAAAGAAGTGTGACCACATCAGCCTTGGTTCTGTCAACACTGCACTGGCTGCCAATTATGTCTAAATTATTTTGAAATCCTTTTGATTAGGGATGCATCGATCGGATACTCAGTATAAGCATAAGCGCTTTGTGCCGCTCTGTATTGGAGCCTTTCGTATTATAATACTTTTGCACAATTAAAGATCATTCATAGCGTTTCTTGTTCTGCCCTATGATAGGATAGGACAAGAAAGGCTTTTAATGTATTGCACAGTAGGACTCCTTTCTATCCTATGTTGCTGCCTGTATTACTGTGCTATACATTTAAAAGTAATGTCTTTTAATTTTATAGTATATATTCATATATTAAAAAAAATCTTGTTTTCATTAAAGTATTTTACAACTGTACAAAAGAGAAATGTGTAGCATTTTACCACATTTAGTCCTACACTTATTCACTTTTATTTGTTCCCCACTAATGTTATTAATTTTACTAAATGTTTAGATTTTATAAAATTGTGCACTCATGATTTTTCTAGAATAACGTTTGCTGCTAAATTATCCACTAACCTAGTTTATATCAGTATTTGTGTATAGATTACGATTATATATTTGTTCATTTGTTATTTTTCATTAAAATTAAGTTATCTATTTTTAGTAGATGACTAAGGGTGATGAAAGGGATGGGTACCGAAACCCAGTATTTAATCGGTCTCGGGGCTAAATTATGAAAGACCGGAGTATCGATAAGCTCTGTCGTTAACGGTTCTGCTATCGGTACTGGAGAAATTAAGAAAACACACATACATTTATTATTGCTATATATACACATTATCTTGCAAATTCTATCTCACCAGAGTCGCCTGCTGTTTTTATATAGATTCATATTAAAACATTTGTCTATGATGCATTTTTGCTATTCGCAATTCAGAAGCGAGATCGCGCTCATGCGGAGGAGCTTCAGCACGCACGCAACATATAAGCGGTTTAATTATGATAGAAGAGAGAACTAAACATTCAAACATCTGCTTACGCTTTAGGCCTGTGGCTGCGGCTGCTAATTGTATTTTTTTATTTCGATTTTGGCTTCAAAGCATTATAGCCGCGTTTCTTCTTCCCTTCACACATTCGTTCCTCCCTAAAACCCAAACTTAACGTCAGAATCAGCTCAATCGGTTATTGTTGTAAAATGCCGTCTTTACTGTTGCTACGCATGACATGTTTGATAAAGAGACGTTGAAAGCACAATCCGCACGAGAGACGCTGTTCCCCAGGCTGAAGTGTGTGTGTGTGTGTGTGCGCGCGTGTGGAGCGCACCAAAACACTTTGAGCTTCGGGCGCATCCATAGTCGATAAGATACACACAAAATATGTCAAAATGGCCGGCTTGGAGAATATTCACTTAAACACAGTTTATGTCTTAAGTGGATGAGAACAGTTGGGAGAAAATCTGATGTGTGTCAATATATTGTCTTAAAGTGACAAACTGGCACTTCATCAATGTTAATCAAAGAACAAAATGCAAAGAGAAAATCACTCACAGCTCTTAATCTGTATAACGTTATAGCTTTAATAAGCATCAATCTATCAATACATACAGTGAAAACTATGCAGTGTTCATTTACATTTTAATACTTAAAAACAATAAATTAGATTTATTTTGTAGCTATTACTTTCCAGAACATTAATGTTAGTGGACCTTCATGAAAAAAGCACTGTTTATTTCTTTTCAGTTGTATATTTGTTTTATTTAATTTTTCAGTTTGTTTTACTTTTTCTTTGTTCATGTTCTTACTGTATCTTATAATATGTATAAAACACTAAAAATGCCTGCACACATGTGCATTTACAAATTGATGCTTTATATTCATTTCATTAAATATTTATTTTACATTTCAGAATATAAAGCATTGTTAATTCAGCTCTTAATTTGTCATATATATATACATAAAACAAAAAGTACCGATAAGAATACCGTTAAAGTACCGAATCGATAAGCAGTATCGGTAAGAGTAGTAATACCGTTAAAACCTTAACGATACCCATCCCTAGGTGATGATCAGGGGTGCATTTCCCAAAAGCATTGTTAGCTAACTATAGTCGTTAGTTCCACTGAAATCTTTCGGTAAGGACAGAACTTGTCCTGGACCACAGTTGCTTTTGTGAAACACAGCCCAGGTCAATAAACAGAAGTATAGAAATTCTTCATTGATTTAAAAAAATAAAAAGCGCTGGTATTGGATCAGAATTGGCCGTTATTCAGAATTAAATTTTTATGGATCGAATCAGTTCTGAAAAAATGTTATCGTTGTATCCCTACTATTAAATTAATTATAAAGCCCTGAACAGTGTTGGGGAAAGTTTCTTTTAAAAGTAATGCATTACAATATTGCGTCCGGCCAAACTGAGCTATCGGGGGAGAAGAGCCTTGGTGAGAGAGGTAAAGAAGAACCCAAAGATCACTGTGGCTGAGCTCCAGAGATGCATTTGGGAGATGGGAGAAAGTTGTAGAAAGTCAACCATCACTGCAGCCCTCCACCAGTCGGGGCTTTATGGCAGAGTGGCCCGACGGAAGCCTCTCCTCAGTGCAAGACACATGAAAGCCCGCATGGAGTTTGCTAAAAAACACCTGAAGGACTCCAAGATGGTGACAAATAAGATTCTCTGGTCTGATGAGACCAAGATAGAACTTTTTGGCCTTAATTCTAAGCGGTATGTGTGGAGAAAACCAGGCACTGCTCATCACCTGTCCAATACAGTCCCAACAGTGAAGCATGGTGGTGGCAGTATCATGCTGTGGGGGTGTTTTTCAGCTGCAGGAACCGGACGACTGGTTGCAATCGAGGGAAAGATGAATGCGGCCAAGTACAGGGATATCCTGGACGAAAACCTTCTCCAGAGTTCTCAGGACCTCAGACTGGGCCAAAGGTTTATCTTCCAACAAGACAATGACCCTAAGCACACAGCTAAAATAACAAAGGAGTGGCTTCACAACAACTCCGTGACTGTTCTTGAATGGCCCAGCCAGAGCCCTGACTTAAACCCAATTGAGCATCTCTGGAGAGACCTAAAAATGGCTGTCCACCAACGTTTACCATCCAACCTGACAGAACTGGAGAGGATCTGCAAGGAGGAATGGCAGAGGATCCCCAAATCCAGGTGTGAAAAACTTGTTGCATCTTTCCCAAAAAGACTCATGGCTGTATTAAATCAAAAGGGTGCTTCTACTAAATACTGAGCAAAGGGTCTGAATACTTAGGACCATGTGATATTTCAGTTTTTCTTTTTTAATAAATCTGCAAAAATGTCAACAATTCTGAGTTTTGTAAACTCTCAAGGACTGTTCTACATGTGTATGTGCTAAAATGTTTATGGTTCTTTGAACAAACATGGAAAATATTGTTTAAACAAAGATCTGTAAAGCCTATTTGGATTTTACAAAATCTTTAAAAGAGTATCCTGTATAGGATGTTTTTTTTTTGCTAAATTGGTGGGGGGAATCCTTAAAATTCATAATAAAGAAAGATACAGACCTCCACTTGTCCTCTGGTGAGCGCTCGGACAGACCGATCTGTTGAAATATAAACAATTTCAGCAATAAGTTACAGCAACATTTTCTAAACAAAAGTTCAACATTACATTGCGATAAGGCAGTTATATTTTAAATATTTAATGAGATCTCTATTCCCTCAGTCAAAAACAGAAAAAGTTTATTATAATATATTGCTGGGTGGTTGGCCTGCACGTTTAATAAACTCCGCTGGTCCAAAATGCAGCAGCTAGAGTTCTTACGAGAACAAAGAAGTGTGACCACATCAGCCTTGGTTCTGTCAACACTGCACTGGCTGCCAATTATGTCTAAATTATTTTGAAATCCTTTTGATTAGGGATGCATCGATCGGATACTCAGTATAAGCATAAGCGCTTTGTGCCGCTCTGTATTGGAGCCTTTCGTATTATAATACTTTTGCACAATTAAAGATCATTCATAGCGTTTCTTGTTCTGCCCTATGATAGGATAGGACAAGAAAGGCTTTTAATGTATTGCACAGTAGGACTCCTTTCTATCCTATGTTGCTGCCTGTATTACTGTGCTATACATTTAAAAGTAATGTCTTTTAATTTTATAGTATATATTCATATATTAAAAAAAATCTTGTTTTCATTAAAGTATTTTACAACTGTACAAAAGAGAAATGTGTAGCATTTTACCACATTTAGTCCTACACTTATTCACTTTTATTTGTTCCCCACTAATGTTATTAATTTTACTAAATGTTTAGATTTTATAAAATTGTGCACTCATGATTTTTCTAGAATAACGTTTGCTGCTAAATTATCCACTAACCTAGTTTATATCAGTATTTGTGTATAGATTACGATTATATATTTGTTCATTTGTTATTTTTCATTAAAATTAAGTTATCTATTTTTAGTAGATGACTAAGGGTGATGAAAGGGATGGGTACCGAAACCCAGTATTTAATCGGTCTCGGGGCTAAATTATGAAAGACCGGAGTATCGATAAGCTCTGTCGTTAACGGTTCTGCTATCGGTACTGGAGAAATTAAGAAAACACACATACATTTATTATTGCTATATATACACATTATCTTGCAAATTCTATCTCACCAGAGTCGCCTGCTGTTTTTATATAGATTCATATTAAAACATTTGTCTATGATGCATTTTTGCTATTCGCAATTCAGAAGCGAGATCGCGCTCATGCGGAGGAGCTTCAGCACGCACGCAACATATAAGCGGTTTAATTATGATAGAAGAGAGAACTAAACATTCAAACATCTGCTTACGCTTTAGGCCTGTGGCTGCGGCTGCTAATTGTATTTTTTTATTTCGATTTTGGCTTCAAAGCATTATAGCCGCGTTTCTTCTTCCCTTCACACATTCGTTCCTCCCTAAAACCCAAACTTAACGTCAGAATCAGCTCAATCGGTTATTGTTGTAAAATGCCGTCTTTACTGTTGCTACGCATGACATGTTTGATAAAGAGACGTTGAAAGCACAATCCGCACGAGAGACGCTGTTCCCCAGGCTGAAGTGTGTGTGTGTGTGTGTGCGCGCGTGTGGAGCGCACCAAAACACTTTGAGCTTCGGGCGCATCCATAGTCGATAAGATACACACAAAATATGTCAAAATGGCCGGCTTGGAGAATATTCACTTAAACACAGTTTATGTCTTAAGTGGATGAGAACAGTTGGGAGAAAATCTGATGTGTGTCAATATATTGTCTTAAAGTGACAAACTGGCACTTCATCAATGTTAATCAAAGAACAAAATGCAAAGAGAAAATCACTCACAGCTCTTAATCTGTATAACGTTATAGCTTTAATAAGCATCAATCTATCAATACATACAGTGAAAACTATGCAGTGTTCATTTACATTTTAATACTTAAAAACAATAAATTAGATTTATTTTGTAGCTATTACTTTCCAGAACATTAATGTTAGTGGACCTTCATGAAAAAAGCACTGTTTATTTCTTTTCAGTTGTATATTTGTTTTATTTAATTTTTCAGTTTGTTTTACTTTTTCTTTGTTCATGTTCTTACTGTATCTTATAATATGTATAAAACACTAAAAATGCCTGCACACATGTGCATTTACAAATTGATGCTTTATATTCATTTCATTAAATATTTATTTTACATTTCAGAATATAAAGCATTGTTAATTCAGCTCTTAATTTGTCATATATATATACATAAAACAAAAAGTACCGATAAGAATACCGTTAAAGTACCGAATCGATAAGCAGTATCGGTAAGAGTAGTAATACCGTTAAAACCTTAACGATACCCATCCCTAGGTGATGATCAGGGGTGCATTTCCCAAAAGCATTGTTAGCTAACTATAGTCGTTAGTTCCACTGAAATCTTTCGGTAAGGACAGAACTTGTCCTGGACCACAGTTGCTTTTGTGAAACACAGCCCAGGTCAATAAACAGAAGTATAGAAATTCTTCATTGATTTAAAAAAATAAAAAGCGCTGGTATTGGATCAGAATTGGCCGTTATTCAGAATTAAATTTTTATGGATCGAATCAGTTCTGAAAAAATGTTATCGTTGTATCCCTACTATTAAATTAATTATAAAGCCCTGAACAGTGTTGGGGAAAGTTTCTTTTAAAAGTAATGCATTACAATATTGCGTCCGGCCAAACTGAGCTATCGGGGGAGAAGAGCCTTGGTGAGAGAGGTAAAGAAGAACCCAAAGATCACTGTGGCTGAGCTCCAGAGATGCATTTGGGAGATGGGAGAAAGTTGTAGAAAGTCAACCATCACTGCAGCCCTCCACCAGTCGGGGCTTTATGGCAGAGTGGCCCGACGGAAGCCTCTCCTCAGTGCAAGACACATGAAAGCCCGCATGGAGTTTGCTAAAAAACACCTGAAGGACTCCAAGATGGTGACAAATAAGATTCTCTGGTCTGATGAGACCAAGATAGAACTTTTTGGCCTTAATTCTAAGCGGTATGTGTGGAGAAAACCAGGCACTGCTCATCACCTGTCCAATACAGTCCCAACAGTGAAGCATGGTGGTGGCAGTATCATGCTGTGGGGGTGTTTTTCAGCTGCAGGAACCGGACGACTGGTTGCAATCGAGGGAAAGATGAATGCGGCCAAGTACAGGGATATCCTGGACGAAAACCTTCTCCAGAGTTCTCAGGACCTCAGACTGGGCCAAAGGTTTATCTTCCAACAAGACAATGACCCTAAGCACACAGCTAAAATAACAAAGGAGTGGCTTCACAACAACTCCGTGACTGTTCTTGAATGGCCCAGCCAGAGCCCTGACTTAAACCCAATTGAGCATCTCTGGAGAGACCTAAAAATGGCTGTCCACCAACGTTTACCATCCAACCTGACAGAACTGGAGAGGATCTGCAAGGAGGAATGGCAGAGGATCCCCAAATCCAGGTGTGAAAAACTTGTTGCATCTTTCCCAAAAAGACTCATGGCTGTATTAAATCAAAAGGGTGCTTCTACTAAATACTGAGCAAAGGGTCTGAATACTTAGGACCATGTGATATTTCAGTTTTTCTTTTTTAATAAATCTGCAAAAATGTCAACAATTCTGAGTTTTTCTGTCAATATGGGGTGCTGTGTGTACATTAATGAGGAAAAAAATGAACTTAAATGATTTTAGCAAATGGCTGCAATATAACAAAGAGTGAAACATGTAAGGGGGTCTGAATACTTTCCGTACCCACTGTGTGTGTGTGTATGTATGTATGTATGTATGTATATATATATATATATATATATATGTATATATATTAGAGGTGGGCATAGATTAATTTTTTTAATCTAGATTAATCTAGATTAATTTTGAAATTAATCTAGATTAATCTAGATTAAAATGGCTCATTTGAATTCTGCCGAAGGCATTCAGAATATGTGTGCTACCCAAATAATGACAAAGTAAGTCTTTGAGAACGGGTTTCTCAAGCCAGGTGGCGCATTAGACCAGGGGCTCATCTCCTGTTTCCAAAATGCATCACAAACTTTAATCTCTTCCCGTCCCAATCCCACGAAAAAACTGGAGGAAAATCCCGTTCCACTCCCGGAAGAATGACTCCCATTCCCTCCCACTCCCGTGTTGTTGTTTTTTTTTTTTTTTTTCGATAACTGTCAATTACAGTAAAAATATAGTACAGATCACAGCGTGCCCACCTTATTAGTTGAATAAAAACCCAAAATGTCGTTTTTTGTTATTATATTGAACTGAAAGCCATCTTATTATGCAGTGTTGCACAGATTAAATTTCATGTAAATCATCCATGCTAACACACACGTCTTCTATTTTTATTTTTTACATTTCACTCTCTATAGATATATTTTTCTATGTACTGTATTTTTAGATATATTCGAGTTTCGAAGTTTCTCGCTCAAGTTCACATGAGACCTAAAGCGCATCCTGTTTGCTTAAAAGCGCAACGTTTCGTTGTTATTCTGAGTGCACACAAATAAACGTAGAGTCTTTACAGATTCGAAAGATGTATTAGGCTACTTTTATCTGTATGACCAAAAATGACGGAGATTTTAAGAGCAAGTGAGCGCACCGGAGCCTGTCTTGCAGCAAACGCGCTTCCACACAAACACTTCAATAGCGCACATTTCTCTAGGTTAACATCATATTGAGCGGCCATGTAAAGTTGCTACTACATACATCTTTCAGATGAAAAGCCATATTTGAGGTTGATGAATGATAGATGAGCGTTTGGATGTCCTGCCCGATTGTATTACCACACAGACCAGCCGTTAACAATCTGTCCATCACGGACTGCGAGCCTCTAGTTCGAAGACTCGTTCTCGCCCCCTACAGTGCAATTCGGCTAGGTATACATCCGCGCTAGAATATCAGGGTGAAAGTCATCATAGCTTGCGTAGTATAGACCCAGCTCCCAACCCAACTTTGAGAATAGATTAACGGCGATATTTTTTTTATCGCCGATAAGAGTCTCACGTTAACGCAGCACGTTAACGCCGATAACGGCCCACCACTAATATATATATATATATATATACACATATATATGCAGTATATATAATATATAGACAGAAAGGACGGAGGGAAAGACACATTGAGTTGCTCATATCTGACAGGCGTCACCTGAAGAAGAGGTGGAGGAAAGCAGTTCCAGAGGAAAAAGAAGGCCTTAAGCTGTTATGGAATGACCTTAAGCAGAGGCTGGCTAAGCTACGTCGGGCAGAACGGATCAGGAGGCGGGGGAAACGGAAGGAGAAGGAAAGGAAGAATTTCTTCAAAGACCCTTTCAAGCATGCCCGCCAGCTGCTGGACGAGAAGCGAAGTGGTAAGCTGGCCATCACTAAAGAGGATCTGGAACATTATATCAAGGGCCAATATATGGATGCAGCCAAAGATACACCACTCGGCTCACCAGGTTATGTGCCACGCCCAGTTCCCCCAAGGTCCCCATTCGATAGCTCCCAACCCAGGCTGTGTGAGATTAGAGAGGCCAGATCAGCCTCAGCACCAGGTCAAAATGGGCTTCCATACAAAGTGTACAAGAATTGCCCACAAGTGACAAAGATCTTGTGGAAGCTCATGCGGGTTGTGTGGAAGAACCAATCCATTCCAGTTGAGTGGCAAGAGGCAGTTGGAATCTTCATTCCTAAGGAGCGGAATTCCACCACCATAAATCAGTTCAGGAGCATTGCCTTGCTGAACGTGGAAGGGAAATTGTTTTTCTCAGTTTTGGCAAGAATGATGACCAGCTTCCTCAGCAGCAACCACTACATCGACACAAGTTGTCAAAAGGCTGGGCTCTCAGGTTTTCCAGGATGTATTGAACACACATCCGTAATCTGGGAGCAGATACAACGTGCCAAAAGAGAGAAGAGTGAACCTCACGTGGTGTGGCTTGACTTGGCGAACGCGTATGGCTCAGTACCACATAAGCTGGTTGAGTTTGCTTTGGAATTCTTCCACGTTCCAGCATGTGTAATTACCATCATAGCCAAGTATTTTAGCAACCTGCGAATGTGTTTCTCTCACGATGGCCGTAAGACTGGATGGCAGCAGTTGGAGGTCAGTATTGCCATGGGCTGCTTAATATCCCCTATCCTGTTCGTGGCAGCTTTTGAAATCATCCTCATCGGAGCAAGACAGATGGCTAGAGGGCTGAGATCTCCATCAGGAGGAAGACTCCCGGCACTGAGAGGGTACATGGATGATGTGACAACCATCTTACAGACAGCTCCATGCACAGCCCGGCTCCTCAAGCGACTTGACGAGCTGATACAATGGGCTAGGATGAAGATTAAGCCCTCGAAATCTAGGAGCCTTTCGATCAGGAAAGGGGCGAAGGACGACAGGACGGTGTTCACAGCAGGAGGGGAAAAGATACCATTGCTGAAAGAGCAACCCGTCCGAAGTCTTGGAAGGGAGTATACTCCAGAGCTCTCCGACAGACAGATGGGGAAGTTGGTGCAGAAGCAGCTAAGAGAGGGGCTCGAAAAAATCGACAGCAGCCAGCTTCCTGGGAAATTGAAGGTATGGTGCTACCAGTTCACACTTTTCCAGCGGGTGATGTGGCCCCTGAAGGTGTCCGAAATACCATCATCCCTGGCTAGCAGGATGGACACCATCTCCAACACCTACATCAGGAAGTGGTTGGGCCTCCCGCGCTGCTTCTCTGACACAGGCCTCTTCGGCAAGAATGCTCTTCAGCTTCCTCTGAAGTCCATCAACCTCGGATACAAGCAGGAGAAGACCCGTCTTGTATTCGAGCTAAAGGAATCCAGGGACGAAGCAGTGAAGAGAGCAGGGGTGACCATCCGCACTGGGTACAGATGGAAGGCCCAGCAGGAGGTCGACCAAGCCGTTAACAGGCTACAACACAAGGAGGTCATGGGAAGAGTCCAACACAGTCGAGCAGGGTTGGGCTGGGGACAGCCAGTCCAGTTTTGGTCCAAAGCCACAAGAGAGCAGAGGAAGTCCATGGTGGTGGAAGAGGTCTCACAAGTGGAACAGGACCGCTACCTCATCAAGGCTGTTTCCCAGTGCAAACAAGGAGCATGGACCCGCTGGGAGGACATCAGTAACAGGGTCATAACCTGGGCAGATATCTGGCGAACTCTGCAGTCACGGCTCAGCTTCCTCGTGAGGGCAGCGGATGACACCCTCCCTTGTCCCCGAAATCTCTCCCAGTGGTTCGGAAGTGAGGACAAGTGCCCCCTGTGCAATAAAGCCAACGCAGGCCTTCAACATATCCTGTCGGGGTGTAATGTTGCATTGACGCAGGGTCACTTTAGGTGGCGGCATAATCAGGTGCTGAGGAAGTTGGCGGAGCAGCTGGAAAGGTGTAGAGTCCGGGCAAATAGCTCTCCAGTTGCCCTTCACCCAAACGTTCTGTTTCTCAGACCAGGAGAAGGCGGGCAGAAAACAGTGGCGCGGAGGACAACATGTCTGCTCACTCCTGGTAAGGGATGGGAGATGCGTGTTGATCTGGGCACCCAGCTTATCTTTCCAACAGAGATCACCCAGACAACATTAAGGCCAGATGCTGTGGTGTGGGCCACAGCGGCCAAGAAGGCCCTCATTATTGAGCTGACTGTGCAATGGGAAGAGGGAATACAAGCGGCGCACGAGTTCAAGCGGCTCAAGTACTCTGATCTGGCAGTGGAGTGCAGAGAGGGGGGATGGACCACGACCATCCATACCGTAGAAGTAGGATACAGGGGCTTCGTGGGAAAGTCCACAATCCAGCTTCTCCGAGCTGCTGGGACAACCGGGATAAGCCTGAGGAGAGCCATCAAGGAGCTGGCAGAGGAGGCAGAGAAGGCAAGCTACTGGTTGTGGCTATGGAGGAGGGACATGAATTGGGGCTCGGTACCCCAGTGAGGGCAGCTGCAGGGGGTGGCGGGGAGACGTCCCCACAAGCCACTGCCCCCCCCCACCGGGAGATGTACTGGATAGGGGGCGAAACAGTGAACGGTGGCACCAGCTGATGACCCTGCAGCTGACCCAAAGGTGCACTGGAGGAGGTGCGGCAGGCAGAAATGTCAAGCAGGAAACACCACCTGTATATTGAAATGAAATATATATGTATGTATATATATGTGTGTGTGTGTGTGTGTGTGTGTGTGTGTGTGTGTGTGTGTATATAAATAAAAAAAAGTACAGATAAGAATACCGTTAAAGTACCGGATCGATAAGAGGAGTAATACCGTTAAAACCTTAACGATGCCCATCCCTAATTAAAATACAGTATGAGCACAGACAGACCAGGTGTTTTTTTTCCTCTTTAAATACTTTTTTTTTCATAATGTTTAGTGAAATTATTTGGTAGTCTGATGTGGGATAGGGGCGCCTGATTTTTTTTTATAGGTTTAAGGGGGGGATGCGACCAAAGAAGTTTGAGAAGCACTGCACTAGAGCATTCCTTCATTCAGACACAGTGGAAGATCTGATAAGAATCAGTGTAGAGGGGGGGCACTAGAGCATCCCTTCATTCAGACACAGTGGAAGATCTGATAAGAATCAGTGTAGAGGGGGGGCACTAGAGCATCCCTTCATTCAGACACAGTGAAAGATCTGATAAGAATCAGTGTAGAGGGGGGGGGGGAACTAGAGCATCCCTTCATTCAGACACAGTGAAAGATCTGATAAGAATCAGTGTAGAAGGGGGGGGGGGGGCACTAGAGCATCCCTTCATTCAGACAGAGTGGAAGATCTGATAAGAATCAGTGTAGAGGGGGGGGGGGACTAGAGCATCCCTTCATTCAGACACAGTGGAAGATCTGATAAAAATCAGTGTAGAGGGGTCAAGTCTGGAAGATTTTGATGCTAGAGAGAGTGTGGCCAGCTGGTTTAGCCGAGGCCAAAGATCAAGAAGGACAAACTACAGGAGTTGGCCATCCGAGGGGCATGTGTCTGCAATGGAGGATAGTCCATAAGACATTGAGCCATGAGATGATCAGTTTGACACCCTTCAAACACTTAATTTAGATTTTATTTTTATTTAATTTATCTTGAGATGTTCTAACATTAAGCACTTTAAGCACCAACACTTTTTCTGTAAGTTACCTTTCTTGTAGAATTGTGCTTCAAATAAAGAACGTTATGTTGAGCAGATTGTTAGTTAATCGTTTACTAGTCAATATTGCCTATATATGAAAATTTGGGTGCACCTAACTTTTGTGCTGGTGCACCTAAGAAAAAAAGTTAGGCGCACCAGTGCAACCAGTGCAAAAAGTTAGTCTAGAGCCCTGATCTGTCCCTCTCTACTTGTGCGATCAAAACCATCATACCAATTAGCACTACGTATCTTTGCGAAAGTGAATTATCTTCTTTGGTGCAGCTTAAGTCAAACCAGAGGAACAGGCTGGACATTAGGTGCGTGCGATATTGACAAATAAATTATATCTCAATATTTTGGGGGATTTTTCCGATACCGATAATCAGACGATATTTTGCATCATTCAAAAATGAGTTGTAAATGTATTTGTTCACTTTTACAAAATCAATAGTATATTGAGCGATATTCATTTAAAAAATATACTGAAGGAAAGGGTATTTATTATTTAAAACTGAAACATTCATGTACAGGGCTCTAGAGTGCGACCTAATTTCTCAAGGGTGCGACTAAAAAAAATCTGAGGTCGCACTGGTGCGTCCAGCCATTCGAGAAAAAAAGCCTAAAGTCTCCGCGACTCAGAACGTCTCTCTGTCGTTCAACAACAGACACGTTAGGCTCATATCGTGGTCTAAACCATTTAGAGATAGTGAAGGGCGGACCCCCCTCTGATTGGCCGTGGTCCAGATATTCCTGTACGTGTGTGTACGTTTAAAGATCTGTGTGCTGCTGCAATCAGACAGAGAAGATAGAGTTGAGTAACATTAGTAGAGATGCGCGCAGTTCTTTCTCTGATTCTGCTCTGTTCAGTGAGCGTCTGACAGTCCCTCCAGGATTCTGCGATCGCTGAATTTATCGCAAAATCAAGCAAACTCCGCTATTTTCCAAAGTGCCGCAGATTTTCCACAGATTTTGCGCTTAGACGCGTCTTGTGACGTCATCGCAATACGCATTCAGTCAAAGAAAGGTTGTTTCTCAGTTCCAAAAATGGAATAAACAGCTTTGCGTTCTCTTCATGCCCGATGTATAAGAGCTACATCAGACAAACGAACCGAAAGCAGAACAAATCCGCGCTACTCGTTTGGGCTATACGGCACAGACCGTTTATCTGCTCGGACCGGAGCAGCTCTCGATCAAGCGACACCGTTATACACAGCGCTGGGAGATACAGTGAAGAAAGTAGTCGAATTCACCGCGGAATCAATAACATCTCTGTCAAATCTTGTGAGAAGCATTCAAATTCGCCACAGAATTATGTTAAAGCTACAGACATCAGAACAAACGCCACTGATGTGGAAACCAGTAGAAACATTGTTAAATAAACACATCACCACCATTCACCATGGATTTAACATAGTAAGACTTAGGGGTCGACCGATTATCGGCCTGGCCGATTATCGGCGCCGATATTAAGCATTTTACCGATTATCGATATCGGCCATTTTAAAAACAGATTTGCCGATAATTTTTTTTTTTTTTTTTTTATGCAAACAAACATACTACTTACAGGTGACATTATTTATTGGTGAATAAATAATACAGGTTAAACTATTTAATGTTTAAATGCACTATTTGGCTCGATGCAGCCTGTCTGAGCTCAACACTCTGTGAGAGTGAGGCGATCTCTCAATCTCTGAGAGCAATCTCCGCCCACCGCTCATCTGATATGTAGAGAGTCACGAGTCCGACCAATCAACGCGGAAAACTGAAGGCAGTCTCACACCGAGAGCACTTGCTAACTGGAGCTGCCTCAGTGATCACGCATCAGTTGTCTCTCAAAGGTAAAGCAGCAGCAGACGTTGCTGAAGTTGCAAAACACCTCAATATAACCCATGATGTCCGCGATGCGGAAAATGCAGGCGGAATCGCGGAATGCAGTCATATAATGGAATTTACCGTATAACGCGGAATGTCACGGAATGTGTCGAAGTTTGGATTAATTAATCAAAAGTAGGTCAGTACACTTAAATCGACTCGCGCTATGGACTAGTATCTATAAATATTAAGCCGCAAAAACACTTTAAATATGAATCCTGCATGTTCTGCATCTCTGTTAATGAATGACACCGACGTGCGGTTTCATTTACTGCACACATACATACTGAAGCGCGTGCTGCTCGCGGTGACTTCAGCGTCTGCCGTCTCACTAAATGAGGACATAAATACATGAACAACATCCCCAGAACTGCTCAGAGAGTCACTTCATGAGCATTTGACCGTTTCATTTGAGTAAAACTATCCTCATATCATATACACATAGGCTACAGAAACTTAAAAGGTCCTCATGGCAACCTGTCGAAATATAAGTTCGGTTTAGCCGAATATATTACTGTATACGTAATACAACTACAACAATTATTACAACTTTTGTTGAGAATAATCACACAATACGCTAAATACGTTTACTTTAAGTTTTACAAAATGTTTACAGAATGCTTCTGGGTGATCTCTGTACTTATGTTATTATTAATATTATTAATATTACTGTTTATTTAATGTTGTTGTTATTAACAGTTTTCAGAATTAAAGACATGTTTAAAAGCATTTAAAGAACGTTTTTTTGTCAGAGCTATTGTTATTATTAATTTTGGCATTCATTTTCATTTTTACACCAGACACGTATATCGGTTCAAAATATCGGTTATCGGTCTACTTGATCTGTAAATAATCGGTATCGGTATCGGCCCTGAAAAACACATATCGGTCGACCCCTAGTAAGACTACAGGAACAACTTGTGGCAGAAATCGTCTAATGTCTTAAAGTGTTTTTAAATGCTTCACACAAATTTTTCCAGCACTTCAAAGCTTTAAGTATTACTGAATTTTAAAGTTATTTTTAAAGTGATGACATTATTTGTTCATCCTTCATAGGTTGCCCCATTTATACAACTAAAAGTTTCATAACTTAGGAAAGCAAACACTTATTTAAAAAAAGAAATACATTAAATGACCACTATTAGATGGCTGCAGAGAAGTACTTATTAGCCATTTCCACTTCCTAATAAAATATATATGAGCGATTCCACAGTTTCTGTCCACAAGGGGTGTAATGAACAATATAGATTGAATAATACCCAGTTGTTGTCATTTTTTTATTTTTAGTTCACTATTTTATTTAAGATAGATGTAAGAAATAATAAAGTTAATTGTATCCCACTAAGCCTTGGCATTATGGTGTAATGAGACTTTATTTGATTTCCGTCCCCAGAAATTGCGGATGTCAGGGTGGGACATTCATTGCGTCTGGATTTTTCCTAAGTCATTTATTTAATTTCCTTTAATAAAATCCTGAATTTTGGCGCATAATATTTATTTTGGTGTGTCTTCTACAAGATACTACTACTAACACTGAAATTATATTTCCCTTAATCCACCAAGATGCAATGGAAACATTTACTAACATTCGTTACACATTCTGTCCAAACAGTTACGAACGTTAAACTATGATTCTAAAGGAAACAGAGATATAATTTTTCCATGTAATTATATCAATAGCAAAACGATAAAAACATCTTGTGTGGGTTAAATTCTTATATGCGTTGCTACATGATAAATTGTTAATAAATCGGGATAAAACAGGGGCAGAGATTTTCTGTCCAAAAATCATAACGCTCGTAACATTTGATTCTGACGCTGAATTTCCATCTCCTAATGTCTCAACGGTTCTCATGTCAGAAATAAGATTGTCTCGGTCACGCATGCTCTGCATGGCAGGAAGAGTTAACAGGATTTCACGGATTTCGGACGAATGTGGGTAAGTTTGTGGCTTCTGTCCAAAAGTTTACGAACGTTAAAATGTTACGAACGTGATAAACTTTGGTTAAGTAAACATTAAATAGGATCATTATGATGAGAAAGGATAAAAGAGTGTGCAAGTCGGATGATTGCTAGTGGTTTCGGAACGAAAGCGGTGTCGTGTTCATCATGAAAGAGCATGCATGAATGGTGGTTGTATACATTTTGACAGATTCTGCACATCTGTCCAACTTCGAACGTTGTTTTCGGTGTATTTTTGACTCAATAAGCTGTTCATGAAAGTCAACATCGTCAACGATTTAGCTGACTTTTTTCCGTGTTTTTTTTTTTTGTCCAATGTTCGTAAGAATATAGCTTAGGCTGTCGAAGTTAACACGTTAATAGTGCGTTAACACAATCTCACTTATGCCATTAGAATAAACTGTCGGCGTTAATCGCATAGGTTTTTAAACAACAGTGAACTGGGCTATAATGTTAAGGAACACACGCAGATTTTCCGCACCGACGGCACACAATAAAGCTAGTTTAAACATTAGCTTTGTGGTAAAATGAAGCCCCACAGCCTGTCAAGTGTACCTTCATCATGTCCAAATTATATACAGTCACAAAGAATTGTTCGTTACACAGAATCTGTACCAATATCATGGACCATAAGCATCACTTGGCCACTGTTTGGGCTCCTCCTCAGTGCATCCTATAAATGTTGTCATGTCTTTCACACATTCAGTCTGTTTTTCTTCATTAGTAAAATACAATTGTATAGGAGGAGTTGAATCACGTAGACAGCAGATTAAGTACAAATATTAATATGCAATAGCGCATAAATTTCAGAATTTTCCAGAAACGGACTTCTGATACGTGCAGCCTGATTGCATGAACAATAGACCTGTTAAACAATATATTGTGAGAGGGCCGTTTGTTACAGCATCCCAAACAACTCAAAATAATAAACCACAAAGTTAACAGAACAATGCACGAGAGTGCTTCTCTGCCGCCTTCACGTGCTGTTTCCCATTAATGAAGCCGTGACGAGCTCCCTGCATTCAAATGATTAGTTTTTTTTGCTGAAATAATAACGTAATATTCCACTGGTTGATATATTATATTTATATGCTAAATAGTTGTGCTGTTTTTCGTGTTAAATGTGAAGAATGACAGGTTGAATGCAACACTTATTATTATCATTTTTTTGGCAGAGTATACAGGTGTAATTTTAACTTTAACTTTAGGCAATGTAACATGATTTTATGATCGTAATTTTGACTTTATTCTTAAAATATTATGACGTTATTTATTTAGTTATTTATTTGAGAAAGATAAACTGATCAAACTTGCGCTGGCCGCTTGGCATTTAAAAAAACAAAAACTTGAATTTAACAAAAATAAGATGTTCCAATCATATTTCTAAATTAAATTAATAAAGAAAGGAAACAAAATAATGACCAATTTGTTATTAAAAACCAAAACTGAACTATTTAAATGGCTCAGCTAGAGAGAGAGAGAGAGAGCGCGAGAGAGAGAGAGAGCGCGCGCGCGAGAGAGAGAGAGAGAGAGCCTCAGGCTGCTGCAGGGATCTATATTCCTTCCCTTGTTTCAATTCAAAGTTCACCGAACTAATTGTGAACAGATTGCACTCCCGTCTTCTTCCCGAGCATGTGAACATGTTCATTTAATATATTTGTTTATATGAAATAGGTTATTGTTATGAAGACAGACGTTAAAATTAATGTTCCCATAATAAGTGCGTCATTCAGGCGGTTCACAATGTTTTAGCGCGTAATATATTTTAAGAATGATATTCTGTTTAGCGCGCAATATGTTTTACGCTTAATATTCATTGATGCATTAATCAGATTTAAGATTTTCTTTTTAATAATATGAATGTTCATGCTCATTTTTTTAAAAGAAATGTCCTAGCGTTATGAGCAGTTGATAATCGACGGACTGTTCTGTTAATAAATGCCCTTCGGTTATGTTATATTAATATGTTTCAGCACTCATACTTTACAACCATTAATTTTCTTGGGTTAAGATAGACTATTCTCTAATTAATTAAACAGTGTGTTATCATACAGATTGAAAGCCTGGACGGTCTCTCTCCCCCTCTCTCTCTGTGTGTGTGTGTGTGTGTGTGTGTGAGTGCGTGTGTGTGTGTGCGTGGGTGGGCGGGTGCATGCGCGGGAGGGTGCGATTTTCGAATAGTATCGAATAATACCCAGGGATTATCGAATATTACTTTTGCTTAAAATGCCCATCCCTAATGTTTACAAGCTTTACACGTTTTCCTCAGTTTGAAACACTGAATGAGCTTTTACATGAAACAGACTAACAGTCATCATTCATATTTCAGATTCTTAATTTTAAGAAGTGTATTCAAGAAATGAAACAGCTATTCTGTAAATTAAGTTTGCTGTGGTGTTCAGAGCATATAATTAAACACATTATTATAAATTTTAAGTGTTAAAAAATAATTTGTCATAACTCTTATATCCTTTGCAAACATACATATATATATGGACTTTCTTTATTTTATTATTTAAATTTGATAGTAAATGATGACAGGTTATTTTAATGTGTTATGAACTTGTTCTATTCTTTGCCAGTTTTCATGAAATGGTATTATTTTGTGTTACAGAGGCAATCTTGCAGGATTGTTTAATTTTTTTCCGTCCACGTTACACACGTTATAACTTTGCACACTTGTAGTAGTTCCTTTGGCTTCTACATTTGGCAAATAAATTTGAAAAATATACCTGTGGTATTTGTTAGTAATTTTGCTGGCTTTCAGTTTATGAACATACCAGAATCAAAAATGCACCTTTAAGTTTATAGAACAGATAATATTAGATGGCCACCCTGCCTGCATGGAAGTCCTATTACCAGTTTTGTGACCCATACACAACGCATGACTCATAACTATACCAAATTAGGAGCAAAGCAAAACATGAACTGGGATTCAACCAGAATTGTATTAAACTGAATTAGATTAAGTACACTTTCTGCTTGAATTTACACTGATTTTCCGTCCATGTTACATACGTTAATTTTTACATCAACTCAACTTTGATCAAAGTTTACTAGTTTACCATTGCCAGATTTATCCTGTCTTTCACACAGCTGTACCCCAGGTTTTCTCAGGATGTTAACCTGAGGACAATGGCTTTCTCCATGAAGATTGATTTTGCAGGCTATTGTCCTTGCAGTTAGGCCTAAACTGTGGAATCGCCCACATATATATATATATAGTATTTATTAAATTATATTTAGACATTATGACATTGATAAAAGTAAATTTTGAACTGCATCTCAACTACCCAGACAGCACAAGTACATCTGTAAGACGTCTGCTAAAGATCTGGGAAACATCTGCTGTGTAATCTGTTAAACGTCTCAGAAGCAGTTTTACATGCATTTAATAAATCTCTATTTGACATCTGACTGGAATAGAGACGTATTGCAAATGAGCAAACACTCTTAAAAATACCTCTTGAATATGTAAATGCAGACATCAAATAGACATCTCCGAGATGTACATGTGTGATTAGGGTGAGTGCTTTACTGTCAGGTGCTAGTGCCACCTTCTGTAGAACTTAAAGGCACTGGCACTGGTGTCCTTAAATGCTAGTCTGGAGCCCTACAATGGGTCTCGAAGTCAGAAAAGTCATAACAATATTAGAAGAATGTTGTCTGTGGTATATTTTCACTGCAAAACAATAAGAAACACAAATTTTGAGAAAAGCCGCAGCAATATCAGTCATTTTAGGTTTGAGAAGCACTGCACTAGAGCATCCTTTCTAGATCTTTTTATTTAATTTATCTTGAGATGTTTTTAAGTTTAAATATTAGCTCAGAGAAGCACTTTAAGGACCAACACTTTTTCAGTAAGTTACCTTTCTTTTAGAATTGTGCTTCAAATAAAGAACTTTATGTTGACCAGATTGTTAGTTAATTCGTTTACAAGTCAATATTGCCTATATGAAAATTTGGGTGCACCTAACTTTTGTGCTGGTGCACCTAGGCGCAACAGTGCAAAAAGTTAGTCTAGAGCCCTGATGTAACAACAACAACACACATCACTGCTCTGCTGTAAGGTGAAATGTGCAATACAAGCATGCAGCAAAACATATAACTTTATAAGGATTTTCTTCTATTTATACTACTTATTGCAAATAGTGGCAATTATCTGCGCCTCGGTATTGTAGTACATTATAAAACGGTAGTAATAACTTATTGATTGTAAATTATAATTTTAATTAAAATTATTAAATGGATGCCAACGTATTGAGACAACAAAGCCCTCCCTCACAACTTTTTGATTATCATCTTAATTTTTATTGAAAATAAATGATTTTCTGATGGGATTTGTAATTTGAAAAGGAAGAAAAAAAACTTTGTCAAAAGGCAGATTTGAACCCATATGACGCTCTGTATGCAAAAGTGTATCAAATCATGTTTTTCCATCTGCGCCACTAGAACTGATAGTCATTAGTATATAAAGTGCTTTAAAGTGTGATAGTACAATGTACACAATGAAGTATAGTCCAACAGAATGGCAATAAATTGAAAATAAATACTACACAGATATTACAGAATAAACTCAATAATTCCGTTTAATTTGACCTCAAATTAAATTTGGTTAAAATCATGGATATGTGCTCTGTTACATTTCACAGATTTTTTTTGCCTTAACATTCACTGCTCTTACATTTTATTAGAGTATTCTGTTAAGATGCGCATGCGTGTTATAGATATACCTTACGTCACATTGAGTATGCGCAGTGTAAACATACGTCACCGCGCTACAGTCTGCAGCGAGGAGTACTTGCGCAGATGCAGGTAGACTAATTCACTCACGCAACCGTCACGTCTCTCTCTCTCTCTCTGCATTTCTGTCTGAAGCGGGAAGAATGCTAGAGCTAACGAACTTCGTGTCAGGTGGTCCTTGCCTTCACGTCGTGCATTAAAATGGTTTATTTCACAACGAAGACCAGGTTGGCTAGCTGTGCATTATCCCTTATGTAACGTATACTCTTTAACAGCAATTTAAACGGCAATATTTAAATACCGCCCTGGTTATTCTTGGTGTACCCAAAATGGTCCCACACTATCAACTTCATTCATTCTCTGGTGGAAATAAAGGATTGCTGTTTGGTTCCTCTGTCACAGTTAATCTAGTGTGTGTAGTAGCCTCCTTGTCTCTGATAAGCACGGCATTTTAAGCTAGTGCACAGCTAGTGTAAATTTTTGGTTTTGTTTTGCGCAAGCTGCAACAGTTCCGTTCCGTGCAACAGAAACACTCGGTTTAGCGGAACCTTTACGATTAACTAACCGTGATGTTTTAAAGCGTGGTTAATAGTAAAACCAGTTAATCGCTGCATCCCTAACCACCCACTTGTCCTAAATTCTGCTTCTGCGCCATTTTCCAAACATCTATTTTTTTGGTTACTCGCCAGACTCTCTCTCTCTCTATATATATATATATATATATATATATACACTAGGGGTGTAAATCGGATGGTTTAAGATACGATATCGATTCTCATACCAAGATATACGATATTTGCCGATACCTCCAAAAATTCTATGATACGATTACGATTTGATTCGATACAGGAGTATATCGATCGATATATCAATATTATGATATTATATACCTATTTTAAACTATATCTACATTTTTATTTACTCCAAAATGTAACCACAAATATATAACATGAACAAATCTAAAAATGCAACTATGGGCTCAGTGCCAAAAATCTTTTCTACAGAACCAAATTACAAGCAATAGCAGAAAATAAATACAATAGAACAAAGACACAAGTTCAATAAACAGTGCTTTTTAGGTTTTTCAGTTCAGTCTAAAATACATTTTCAGGTACGCTACAGAAATGTAATAATTAAGTAAAAAAACTGCACAGTCTTCACTGTATAAACTAAATAGCCTATAAATTAATTTGTTTTAATGTTACAAAGGTTATTTAGTCAGGAGCAGTGAGCATTTGTATTTTTCTTTGACAGCATTAGATTTATTAGTAGTTTGCTTTCACTTTAAGAACGAAAGCACAGATTTAATATACTGATACACATGCCTTTTCTTTCTCCACTCTTTACATTAAGACATATGCTATGCTTAACCGACTGTTTACAAGGATATTAGTCAATATATGCATTTCGATGTAGTTTTGTCTATTTATTCATCAATGCACAAAAAAGCGGAGGAGAGCTCAATTCGGTATTCATGCAGAGTTGACGCGGCTGTCTGTGTACGTGCGCTTCAGATGTGTGCGCGGAAAACTTCTCACTCAGCGCTTAACTGTTACTCCAACAATCCGAAGTGTCTTTTATGCTCGCCTTGTGCCTTATGGCTCTTTTCCACTGCATGGTACGGTACGGCTCAGTTCGGGTCGGTTTGCGTTTCCACTGCAGTTTAGTACCGCTATAGAGTGGGCGGGATTATTCATGTGTCGTTATAGCTGTGCCGCCTCTACTACAGTGACGCCATCATAAACGCGCCACAAACAAACACACAACAAAGAAAGGAGACGGAATAGTGTTCTTTATTCTCAGCATGTGGATGTTTTTAACAGCAATGGAGAGGTCTATGAGAATGCTTGGGATTTACCCCCAGCAGCAGAGTCTGTGGTGGCAGTGCCACGGGCTGTAGAGGAGGAGGGCAGATGTGCTGCGTTACTTGATTAGTTAACTATTTATGTAGCGTGTTCTGTAAAGTGAATTATCAATAAACTTTTGAATATTTCGAAATGTACAATGTATCCCTTGTTTTTTTATTTATGTGATGGTTTTTATAATCGTGGCATTAATCATTTGTCTTTTTCAAGAGGTTCATTACATGCTCATATAATACAGGGCTCTAGACTAACTTTTTGCACTGGTTGCACTGGTGCACCTTTTTCTTAGGTGCACCAGCACAAAAGTTAGGTGCACCCAAATTTTCATATAGGCAATATTGACTAGTAAACGATTAACTAACAATCTGGTCAACATAAAGTTCTTTATTTGAAGCACAATTCTACAAGAAAGATAACTTACTGAAAAAGTGTTGGTGCTTAAAGTGCTTCACTGAGCTAATATTTAAACTTAAAAACATCTCAAGATAAATTAAATAAAAAGAACATCTAAATTAAGTGTTTTAAGGGCTTCAAACTGAACATCTCATGGCACAATGTCTTATGGACTATCCTCCATTGCAGTCACATGCCCCTCGGATGGCCAACTCCTGTAGTTTAGCTTTCTTGATCTTTGCTAAACCAGCTGACCACACTCTCTCTAGCATCAACATCTTTCAGACTTGACCCCTCTATACTGATTCTTATCAGATCTTCCACTGTGTCTGAATGAAGGGATGCTCTAGTGCAGAGCTTCTCAAACCATCCCCTTAAACCTATAAAAAAATCCGGCGCCCCATCCCACCTCAGACTACCAATTAATTTCACTAAACATTATGAAAAAAAAAGTATTTACAGAAAAACAATCCTGTTCTGTCTAAGTGTCTGCTGTATTTTAATTAGTGATCGACCGATATTGATTTTTTATAACCGATACCGATACTTTATACATTTATGTACCGATAACCGATATTCAGAACCGATATTTATTTACTGTTATAAAGTAAATAAATAACAGAGTGAAGTAGGCTTGCCGCACGACGGTTACTTGTGTTAAGCCACAACACTGTTACATCACTTGCTCACCGTGGCACCGTCCCCCACCGTCGTTTAGATAGTTTTTATAGTAATACAAATAAATTCGTTCAGATAGAGGACACTAAAATTAAAACTGAACGCGGCTGCTAAATGCAACGCACCGAACGAACGAGAGTCTTGCATCACAGCAGTCTAGGTCTGCATTGCCGGCTGTCCCGACCAGATTTCTTACTCCGCAGGATTTCTTACTCCGCTGTCCTTGAAGGACGTGCAATTCTCTTTCCTTTTTTTTGTAATATGCTTATCCTATCATTTTAAATTACAGACTGTGTCGAATTTATTTATTTTTTCTCTGCTGCACTTTTCACTGTGTTAACAGCAAGATGTTAAATGAATTTAGTGTTTTGACAAGACTAATAAAATAGCTATCAGGCTAAACCTACATTTTTTTCCTATTGTGTTGTAGGCTGAATGTTAGCATAAACGAATTATATCCTGACAAAACAAATTATAATAGGGATTACAATTTTTGTATAACTTTTTTCCTCTCTGTGAAACTTTATTCCGTGTTGGCAGCAAAATGTTATTGACATTTATCAGTCAATAAATTCAAGACTTGACAAGACAAAAATAAAATAAATACACTTTTGTGCAGACTAAACTTTTATTTGTTAGCTTAGCTCTCTTTCAGCAGAAATGTGAACAAACAGAATATTTCGCGGGAGCGGGTGAGAGCGTAATAAAATCTAAAATAGTCCCGTGCAGACCTCTACATCACAGATCAGGTTTCATTTATCACGTGAAGAGAGATGACTGACAAGAAGAGTGAGGTGACACAGACAAGAAGAGTGAGGTGACACAGACAACACGATGCGGAAGAGTTTCAAAACCAAATATAAAAGCACCCGTTTTGACTTCTGAGTCTGAAATTAATCTAAGTCAAGGAGAAAACTCACGAGATCTACCAAGTGAAAAGTAAATAAATGATAAAATACACATTAAATAAATTAAAAAGGCTTGTTGTGATGTATCTTTATGTTGCATTAATTTAATAATGATAAATAAAATAGTATTTTATTATTATTAACTATTCACGTCGCTGTATTCAACTATATACTGAGCTGTATTCAAGCAGAAATATGATGTTATAGTGATCGAAAGCGCACATACACGGTTCGTTTGCACATCATTTATAACGGACATAACGCGCGCCTAATCCACGATCATGTCACTGTTATCAGCTTTACCTTGATTACAAAACTTGCCCATCCAAACTTGTGTGTACTAGTGTGACACTGGCTTCTTTTATCCAGCGAGAGCAGTAGTTTGTGTATCATGTTCTCATACAGCGGCTTTGAGCCGCCGTTCAGTCTGTATTCACAGCGCCATGAGAACCGTATTTCTCCTCCTAAACACAGAATACGTAGAGAGGTGAATACGATCTATTACCCCTGATCTAAGTGATAATGTTTAAAAAAAAAAAAACATTCGTTTCTCATTTATTTGGTTCGACAGTATTTGCTGTTTTTTATTTTGCTTGACGCCGAATTTGCTGCTGATATTAAAGTCAAAGTAAAACGCGCACGGCGCTTACAGGCTTATTTAAAACCTAAGGAAAAGAGGGAAAACTCAAACAAAATATCAACTTCATTTTAAACTACAGTTTTAGGTTTATAAGCTGTTTAATAGGCTAAAGAGTGAATAATAATAATTCACCGGATAATGTTAATTCACTGAATAATATTCTCTG
This sequence comes from Schizopygopsis pylzovi, assembly GCA_027422435.1. Taxonomy (NCBI): domain Eukaryota; kingdom Metazoa; phylum Chordata; class Actinopteri; order Cypriniformes; family Cyprinidae; genus Schizopygopsis; species Schizopygopsis pylzovi. The sequence continues at coordinate 9,577,066 of CM049834.1, forward strand.
TAATACTGAAATAAGCTATAACAAACAAAACATTGTATTTTATTGCATTTCTCAACTGGCATGTTTTACCAGAACTATTCAAATGTTTTTGTCATTCTAGATTATGAAATAACTGCTGACAGCGCGGTTTATCTATGCATTTACACAGAACTATACTCAAACTGCGATCGCTTGTGGAGAAAATAAATAATTCATTTCGATAGAGATGTATTTATTTAGATGTTTATTGGTGAAATAATGGTTCTATAGTAAATGTTAATATAATTCAGCGTGATTCAAACAAGTTAATCTTGTATAATACATGCGTGGTCGTGCTGGAGCATTTCCTGAGTGAACACTGCTCCAGGTGTGTGTGTACTTGGATGGGTCAAATGCAGAGAACAACATTTCACAGCTGGTTATACTCTGTATAATTATGTATGTAAAAAAAAAAAAACATCAATACCGATATTATTTTTTTACAAAACCGATAACCGATTATGGTAAAATGCTTAAATATCGGGAAAAATATCGGTAAACCGATATATCGGTCGATCTCTAATTTTAATGCAGCCAAATTCTCAATAAAACGGTTTTACTTTATATATTTTACTGTTTTTTTTGTCAGTCAACGGGATAAATATGAAATAGTGACTAAAACACATCCCTTTAAGAATTCATAACCAGCTCTCCCTTCCAAGAAGCTAGTCTGCACAAAAATCCTAATTTATCATTTTATTGAGCCGTTGTCTGATGAAATCAAATAATACACATTATAAGACAAAGACAATTCCTGTGCTGTGATTTCGGCTATATTTGCATGTAAACTTAGAGAAGCAATAATATCTGTTTTAATTGAACATGCTGCTCCTCTCAGACCAGTCTCTTGAGGATTTTGCAGGACTTTTTTCAGATTTGTGCGGCCTAAAATGACTGATATTGCTGAGGCTTTTCTCAAAATTTGCGTTTCTTATTGTTTTGCAGTGAAAATATACCACAGACAACATTCTTCTAATATTGTTATGACTTTTCTGACTTTGAGATCCATTGTAGGGCTCCAGACTAGCATTTAAGAACACCAGCACCAGTGCCTTTAAGTTCTACAGAAGGTGGCACCATTACCTGACAGTAAAGCACTCACCCGAATCACACATGTACATCTCGGCGTTTCCCAGATCTTTAGCAGACGTCTTACAGATATACTTGTGCTGTCTGGGTGGTTGAGATGCAGTTCAAAATTTACTTTTATCAATGTCATTCATAATGTCTAAATATAATTTAATAAATACAATATATATATATATATATATATATATAAGGGAGTGGAAATGGCTGATAAGCCTATAAGTACTTCTCTGCAGCCATCTAATAGTGGTAATTTAATGTATTTTTTTATTTTTAAATAAGTGTTTTCTTTCCTACATTATGAAACTTTTAGTTTTATAAATGGGGCAACCTATGAAGGATGAACAAATAATGTCATCACATTAAAAATAACTTTAAAATTTGGTAATACTTAAAGCTTTGAAGTGCTGGGAAAAGTTGTGTGAAGCATTTAAAAACACTTTAAGACATTAGACTATTTCTGCCACAAGTTGTTCCTGTAGTTATGTTAAATCCATGGTAAATGGTGGTGATTTGAGTTTATTGAACAATGTTTCTCCTGGTTTCCACATCAGTGGCGTTTGTTCTGATGTCTGTAGCTTTAACATAATTCTGTGCCAAATTTGAATGCTTCTCACAAGATTTGCCAGATGTTATTGATTCCGCTGTGAATTCGACTACTTTCTTCACTATATCTCCCTGCACTGTGTATAACGGTGTCGCGTGATCGAGAGCAGCCCGCGGCTCCGATCCGAGCAGATAAATGGTCTGCGCCGTATAGCCCAAACGAGTAGCGCGGATTTGTTCCGCTTTCGGTTCGTTTGTCTGATGTAGCTCTTGTAAATCGGGCATGAAGAGAACGCAAAGCTGTTTATTTCATTTTTGGAACTGAGAAACAACCTTTCTTTGACAATGCGCATTGCGATGACGTCACGAGACGCGTCTAAGCGCAAAATCTGCGGCAATTTGGAAAATTTGTGAAAATAGCGGAGTTTGCTTGATTATGCGATAAATTCAGCGATCACAGAATCCTGGAGGGACTGTCAGACGCCCACTGAACAGAGCAGAATTAGAGAAAGAGCTGCACGCATCTCTACTACTCACCACGCATCTTCAAACGCACACACACGTACAGGAATATCTGGATCACGGCCAATCAGAGGGGGCGTCCACCCTTCACTATCTCTGATTGGTTTAGACCACGATATGAGCCTAATATGTGTCTGTTGTTGAGGAGCAGAGAGACTTTCTGAGTCGCAGAGACTTTAGTTTTTTCTCTCGAATGGCTGGACGCAACCAGTGCGACCTCGGATTTTTTTTAGTCGGACCCTTGAGAAATTAGGTTGCACTATAGAGCCCTGCAATAATACATATTTAACATAGTCTGGAGGTACACTTATTCAATCAGATTGTTTTTACTTGAAGCAAAACACAGATACAAAAGGTAAAAATATAAACAGAAGACATACTCTGAAAATATAGCAAGTTCAAAAGTATATAAGTTACATAAGGCTTTTTCATTCCGCGTCGCGCCATCAAGCTCTCGCTGGATCCGCTCCTCGGCTATCATCGAGAGGAATGTCTGTACTTCCTCAAAAAACAACGAAACAGACATTTTTTGGTTGATACAAAAAGGTGAGTTTGTTCAAACAAAAGTTGCGTCCGATCCTTCGCTGGCTGTGCTGATTTAAATCTAGCGGCTATATGTTGGGTCTCATGTCGCAAGTTCAGAGACGCAGTAATGACTATTTTCTCCGGCCAATCAGTGAGTTTACACGTCACGTTTTGGTAACGGTACGGATCGCTTGGAACCACAGCCGAGGTGGTACTAAAAAAGTACCAGGTACCAGGTACAGTACCCAGTGGAAAACCCCCCAAAAGTGAACCGTAGTGAACCGTACCGTGCCGTACCATGCAGTGGAAAAGCGCCATTAGTTAGGGCAGTCCTTATATTGAGTCCTGATACGTGAGATTGAACGAGAATGCACGCGTTGGCGGTAATGCATAGACGGACATTATGTGAAAATGTGGACAGTGCCAAAATAAGGGTGCCTTTTTATACTACAGATATCGATATTTTACGCGTGGCAACGATGCATCATATCGATCCATATCGATGAATCGTTACACCCCTAATATATACATATGCACAGTGCTTGAAGTGGGCCGGTATGCACCGGTACGCAGTACCGGCACATCTATATTTGAGCCCTTAGAGTACCTGCACTTTTTGTGCGTATTGGCACTTCTGACATGTTGCCGGTACTCAGAGTAGAATCGTTAGCGTCTGGGTGATTAGGCTATATGATCTCATATGTTTAGAAATTATATCAAAACTATGTAAAGCACACTACCCAGGCGGGATCACCTCATCTTGACCCATCACATGAATTAATGGAAGCAGAGTTGGTCTACTTCACTGTGTGGTGCGCGAGAAGGGGAGGCGGTGTCAGGGGAGATGTGCAGAGTTGTAGAATAATAATTCATTATTGATTACTAATTTGAATCAGTACTTTATAACGAAAATTATATCTTAAAATGAAAAGAAGCAGGCTTTTGCAATCACATCATTTTAAACCGTAAACTCCTGGAAAGTCCAAGGATCCAGTGAACGAATTCAAACAATAAGTGCTAATGCAGAGAAAATTTGGCCGATTTCATCAGCGATTACAGAGAGAATAGTGACTGAAGCCTGGAATACACTATGTGATTTTTGCCCTGATTTCCCCCCGATTTTACAGTCTGAACAAGTTGAAGCTAGTTGAGGAAAGTCAGAGCCAGTCTGCAGATTACAGCTGAAAGATTCCACAGAAAATCACGTAGTGTATTATGGTCACAGACTCTGATTTTTTTAGCTTCAGATTTTGATTATATTCAGTTGGAGGATATCAAACATGTTTGATATTTTCAGCCGATTTTAGAACACATATGTTTTCATTTGTCATGCGTCTCCTAGCAACAAGGCGCACGTTTCTACATGTGTTCGTTGTTGTGATCGGAACAACTTTAAAGTCTGGTAGTGTATGATCTTCAGACACGTAGTGTATGATGCCCAGTTTTCCTTTGTCACCATTTATAAAGTCGGTAAGAGTATGATGCCTAGTGTTTTAAAAATCTGTTCAGATTGTAAAAGTTGTGTAGTGTATTCCAGCCTTTACGTCCAGATGTCAGTAAAATTATTACTTTCAGTGTGTATTTGGCTTAAAAGCAAGAGTGTTTATAATGAACGCTGATTATGCGGTGGTTAGAGATTTAGCGATTCTGTGATTTAGTGGTCTTTGACGTTTCCTTGTGGTCCTGTTTGGTATTGCAGCTTGACTTGTGCCTAGGGCACAACTTGACTAGGGATGCAACGATATAATTTTTTCAGAACCGATCCGATCCCGCAAATTCTGAGGATCAGCCGATACCGATCCAATCCGATACCAGCGCATTTTATTTATTTTTTTAATGTAACTTAGAATTTCTATACTTCTCTTTGTTGACCCGATCGTCACTCTTCTGTGTGTTAAACACAATTACAGTGTTTCTCAACTGGTCGGTCAAAAGTGCTGGGTATGCAGCCCAAAAGTGGGTTGCGAGACCGTTCAAGGTTCTCAAGGTTCAAGGTTCTTTATTATTCGTCACATACACAATCATACAAGTATAATCTGTAGTGAAATGCAAGTAGAATTGAAGAAAAATACAGCATTTACATGAGGAAAGGGAGGAGAAAAAAATTATCCCCAGACTATGCTCCTTGGGGAGTACAGTGTGAGAACAGGAAAAACACCTCAGCAACACAAAAGCACATACACGACATAGCCACAGGGGAAGTGAATCCGGCCCAGCAAGCAGCCATCTGATCCCGCAGCCACTGATCCGGCGCTGGTCAGACCCGCTTGACCAGGCCAGCGGATCGAAGCGAACAGAGGCGAATGGTCGAGGGGGGGGGCAATGTCTGTAATGTCTGTAGGGTGGGGGAGGAACGCGAGAGTGTCTCACTGCATTGCACTTCTGGGGTTTTTTCCTGCAACAGCCTTGCCAAGGCCACTGTAGGGGAGCCAGAAAAAGATAAGATTGTTTTGTCTTTGGGGCGAGTAAACATTCCAATTTTTGCAGGCTACTCTCTGTCCGTTTTTGTCCATTTTGGTCTCATTTTAATCAATTTTCCTTTGTAAAGCTGTGAACTTCTCCTTGGTAGAATCCATATTGCGATTATAGTTCAGTCTCAATGCTGACCGCTCTTCCCACAGCTTCAATCATACGGGCAGCCTTGTGGGGCTTTGGACAGCTGTTCCCGTTTTCTGAATTCTTCGATAACCCAGGGAAAAGCCTAATCCAATCAGCAAAATACCTGTTATCATGGTGCCGAAAAGGTAGATATCAATGTCCTCCACGGAAAGAGCCGCAAGACACACGATTCGCCACCTCTCCCACGCGCCATCGTATAGCCAGCTGCGAACGTTCCGTCAGGGCAGTCAGGTTCCCCGAAACCCAAGTTTCGATAGTGTCAATTGCATTAAGAGACCAGTTAATCCATAATATTTTAGTTTGGAGAGCAGTGCAGAGAGAGTCTCTCACGAGACAAGGGAGCAAAGCAGGGAAGATAAGGGTGAGGACGGGGAGAGAAAGCGACCGCCTCCGTTGAGAGCCAGAAGAGAAGAGAAGAGTTCTGAGTGGGTCGCGGATTATTTACAGCCAAAGAAACGACATCAACAAAAAAACGTAATTCTAAATGCTTTTCTGATGCGAGACTTTTATTTTAAAAGACGTGCATGTAAGCTATTGCAGGTTTAATGTCAGTGTCATTATTCTATCGTTATTTTTGTAACACGTTACAAAATAAAATGTCTCTCACCTCAGAAAAAAATGAACTGTCCTGTCAGAGGTTATACTATGCTGGTGGCGCGCGCTCTTTAGCACTTGCGCGAACGCGCCACCGCGCTGTAACGTTATATAACTTCACTAAAGCGCAGAAACTACAAGCATGCAGCAGTACAGTACAATAAAAGTAGCCTACAGCACCAACAAATCACATAACTGTACTGCGTGTGTTTGCTGGGAAGGATTTGCATGACAATGTGATATTCATTCTATTCAGGAGCAGTTTCCACGTTTCATTAACAGTCCCCTAGGTTGTTTTCATAACCAAAAAATACCATGATATTTTAACTCCGTGTCAGTCAGTGGTTCTCTACCTATTTTTCGACCACACAGCACTCTATGGTCCAAGTGCAAGTCTCACGGGCCCGCACGCACATTAATTACATATTAGTCACCGATACAAACCAACCAGATTTATAATATTATTTATAGCCTAAATATTATGATATCTAAACGATTGCATTTATTTAAATAAATAAATAATTCTATTCACCATTAATAAAACACTTGATGCTGTAGGGAGCTGACCAATTACATTTAACTGCTGGTTAAATTCTGTATAATTATGTGACGAATAAAAATCTTGAGAAATTCTGCTGGAAAGGAGTAACAGCACAAAAAAGTTGTGATTGTAAGTTACAGTCAGTAAGACGCGTGGAAGCATGACTCGACACGCGACATTGCAGAAAAGTTCACAAATGTAGCCTATGTTGATCCAAATATGGAGAGCATTTTCAATTTTAATAATCTAAGGTTCTCTCCAGAGATGTTTTGACACATTTTCTGTAATTAAGGATGATGTTTCTTTTTACCTGAACATGTTCAGTGTGAGGCAAGCACTGCTGATTCTGATATTGTGCCTTCTCTGGCATTTTCCACATTCCCTTAACAAATGTGTCCATTCTGATGCTCAATTTTACCGAACGAATGGCTGCTGATGACTATCGGAATTAAATTCTGCCAAAGTGCGCGCTTGTTAAATGCGTAACATTAATTACATACGTGCATATAGTCTGCTTATGCCTAAAAATAATATATGAAAAACTAAATTATTTGACATAACAAAAACATAGCTTTTATTTCTTTCGTATATTTTTTTGATTAATGTAACATATTATAGATAGGACAGAACAAGAAAGACTATTATTATCTTTCATTGCGCAGAAGTATAATAAAACGAAACGCTCAATACAGAGCGGCGCAATGCGCATCCCGTGCGCAGAATGATGCTCTTGAAACACGGAGTCACAGCACACAGGCTGTGCAGCCCTCCGAGTCCGCATAGAGAAGAAAAGTACAGAGGGAAGAGATATTGATGCGAAGTGTATTAAATCTGTGAGTTAGTTTACTTTGAGCCTTTTCTTTTAACAGTTTTAAACCTCAGTAACTGTGCGCTCTTGAAGAGTTTGACTGTAGTAACCGAACGCGACGCACAGTATAAATGCTGAATGGAGGATGACAGACAGACGCAGCGGAGAGAGAAGTTCACGTAGACTTGAATTTAACGACTTAAATATTCATCTGTACCTCAGATTAAACTATGGAACAGCTCCAGAACACTTGAAATATAGTGTGCGAACACTTTATGGTGCTTTATGATGTTTTTGGTTCATGATGTGGCTTCCCTGGGGCCTAACAACAACACAGAATAGTATAAACTTAAAAGCACAGGATCGGATTTGGATCGGGTCTCGTCTGACCGATACCCGATCCGCAGAAAATGACTGGTTTGGAGCCGATACCGATCCTCAGTATCATACATATGGTGAAGCACACCATTAAATAATTGTATCAATTCATACAGGGCTAGTTGTACATAAAGCTGTATAACCAGATACATACCCAGGTATCGGATCAGTAGTCGTTATCAGCCAATACCCTGAGCCTAGGTATCGGAATCGGTATCGGGAAGGGAAAAGGGATATCGGAACATCTCTAATTCCGAGACTCTCCCATGACGTCATAAAGGCAATTTCACTGATCTATATAAATACAGATCAGTGAACTCACCTTTATGAGGTCATCTAGCAATATTAAGTGACCAGTTTTAGCTACTTTCAATTGAAAGCATTTGGCAACACTGGTCAGCAGTGTTTTTGTCCTTTGTATTTTAAGTTTAAGTGAAATGTGGGGTCATAAAAAAAAAATGTATCTACACATCACTTCTGGCTACTGTTGTGTTTGGTAGGGTTGGTGCCACAATATGTAAGACCCTGTATAGCATGTCATCGCCGGTCATTGCTGCATTTTTCCAATTTTCTAGCCAAAAAAAAAAAAAAAGAGTAATTATCACTTTCATTTCTGCAGTTAGAGCATTGACTTGTTGAGTGAAAGTGGTTATTAAATGTATTACTTTGCCAGTTAACAACAACCTTTTATCTTGTCAATTAGGGGTCGACCGATATGTGTTTTTCAGGGCCGATACCGATACCGATTATTGCAGATCAAGTAGACCGATAACCGATATTTTGAACCGATATACGTGTCTGGTGTAAAAATTTAAATTAATGCCAAAATTAATAATAACAAGAGCTCTGACAAAAAAAACGTTCTTTAACTGCTTTTAAACATGTCTTTAATTCTGAAAACTGTTAATAACAACAACATTTCCGTTGGTTTTAATTTACAGTACAGTGCAAATGAAGGCATAAAACATTAATTTAATTTATCTTTTAATCAAATGAGAGTTAGACTTTATTTTTGGCAAAAAATGAGTTTACTATTAAAATTAAAACATGGAAGAAATAGCGTATTGTGTGATTATTCTCAACAAAAGTTGTAATAATTGTTGTAGTTGTATTACGTATACAGTAATATATTCGGCTAAACCGAACTTATATTTTGACAGGTTGCCATGAGGACCTTTTAAGTTTCTGCAGCCTATGTATATATGATATGACGATCGTTTTACTCAAATGAAACGGTCAAATGCTCATGAAGTGACTCTCGGAGCTGTTCTGGGGATGTTGTTCATGTATTTATGTCCTCATTTAGTGAGACGGCAGACGCTGAAGTCACTGCGAGCGTCACGTGCGCTTCAGTATGTATGTGTGCAGTAAATGAAACCGCACGTCTGTGTCATTCATTAACAAAGATGCAGAACATGCAGGATTCATATTTAAATAGTGTTTTTGCGGCTTAATATTTATAGATACTAGTCCATAGCGCGAGTCGATTTAAGTGTACTGACCTACTTTTGATTAATTCATCCAAACTTCGACACATTCCGCGACATTCCGCGTTATACGGTAAATTCCATTATATGACTGCATTCCGCATTTTCCGCATCGCGGCATCATAGTGGATTGTGATTTATTGCAACTTCAGCGACGTCTGCTGCTGCTTTACATTTGAGAGACAACTGATGCGTGATCACTGAGGCAGCTCCAGTTAGCATGTGCTTTCGGTGTGAGACTGCCTTCAGTTTTCCGCGTTGATTGGTTGGACTCGTGACTCCCTACATATCAGATGAGCGGTGGGCGGAGATTGCTCTGAGTGTTACGCCACAGAGTGTTAAACTCAGACAGGCTGCATCGAGCCAAATAGTGCATTTAAACATTAAATAATTTCACCTGTATTATTTATTCACCAATAAATAATGTCACCTGTAAATATTATGTTTGTTTGCATAATAATAAAAAAAAAAAATTATCGGCAAATCTGTTTTGAAAATGGCCGATATCGATAATCGGTAAAATGCTTAATATCGGTGCCGATAATCGGTCGACCCCTATTGTCAATCAAATTTGTTACATTTTATCAACTCCATATTATTATATAACTCCCATATGTCATATCCTCACTGGAAAGTGTTTGCCTCCTGCTCTTTGCTGTCATCTTGTTACTCCTAAGGTTAAGAGACCTCTCCAGCTCTCTTAATAATTTAGGAGCTGAGGCCTAGTCTTAACACTTAGGAAATGTTATGAATCAATCTTATTCTGAAGTCTAGGATGCCAAAAATCATTAGGATATTAAGTAACAAGATCATATTCCATGAAGATATTTTACAAATTTCCTACCATAAATATATCAAAACTTAATTTTTGATTAGTAATATGCATTGCTAATGACTTCATTTGGACAACTTTAAAGGTGATTCTCAATATTTAGATTTTTTTCCGCAAATATACAAATAGTTGTATCTCGACCAAATATCATTCTATCCTAACAAACCATACATCAATGGAAAGCTTATTTGTTCAGCTTTCATATGATGTATACAAACTACATTTTAGAAAAATTGACCCTTATGACTGGTTTTGTGATCCAGCCTGGACCACCAGCTGTCCATGGTCACATATAAACACCGACGTTTACTGTAGCAAACAAAATTTCCTAGTTTCAATAACACACTGGAATTGAAACTGGGAATCAATAAGAATCAGAATTAATAAGCAGAATCAGAATTCGATAAAATTCAAATGATAACCAAACCTAGTTACAATTCCAATCAGGCAAGAACTAGGACCCGCGTTAATAATGAAAAAAGGAGAGTGGATAGAGAGACCGGGAAGGCCTGATAAAGGATGCCACGGTTGCGTCGTTTTTGCGCAACAATGGTTTTACTGTGTGTCACAGAACCAAGATAGGCCATGCTTTTGTTGTATTATTAGCTATAGTAAAAGGTAACGCCAGTTGTTACTCATTGCCTATGTTGCATAGTGTTTGAAATGTTTAAGGCGGAGCAATGAAGGGAACAAGTGTATTTTTTTTAAGGGAGGGGGTGGCAGGAGTATGTGTTTTTTTTGAGGGGGGGTTGATTTAAAATATTAACAGTCTTTTTTCAGAAATCATTTTAACTAACAGGATCTCTTTTCTTCAGAACATAATTTAAAATTAGTCTGGAGCAGATGACACCAATGCAAAGAAACCCTTCATGGGACATGCTATGGTTCTATTTTTTTTTTTTTTTACTTATGCAAAATGAGCTGAGCGTTTCATCTTTTCTGGTAAAGCCTTCAAAGAAAAGAGGGGACACATTGACTGTGCATGTTTGTGCGATTTCTGTGAATGCAGATATGATAATATGATTGTACTGAGTCTACTGACTATATTGATATGATATGCACAATGTATCCACAAATACTTTGTGATCAGGACAAGCAGATCAAAATACATCAGTTCACTAAAGCATTTAACGTTACAGTTGTTTTCTTAAAGCATATGTGGACAACATATAGATACAGTTCGGTTTTTAATGGCAAATGTAAACGGGGCTTCATATATTTTGAAACTCTAATATTCAACTCATTTCATGCATCATTTGAAAGCGAAAAATTCCTCTAAAGTGTAGTTTATTTAAATGTGGGGGGAAAATATTGACTGCATCTTTAAATCCTAAAAACACTTAATGACTTCACATTATTTCACTTTGTTCTTAGTAACGTTATACGTGTTACTGTTTGTTTACTTGTTTACATTTATAACAAAATATAATTATATTTCACGGGAACGAAATTCTAACAACTGAAGTGAGTTTTGAACTGGTAAAAAAAAAAAAAAAAAACAATCCCCAGTACAATCTAATTATTAGTGATTATCAGATTCAATTAACAGTAAGCAATCCTCTGGCATATTTTAAATCATCCACAAACAGTTGTTATCCAACCTGAGAGGCGTCGTCGCCATGTCCATGGTTATGTTCCACACCGTCAACCTCCACCTCAAACACCCCTGCCATCTTCAACGCTTACAATCCGACTGTTCGAGACACTTCCGGTTTACATTCAACCTTTCTTTTTCTTCTTCTTCTTCTTCTTTTGGTTAAATGGCCATTCACTCCTTAGGAGTATTACCGCCACCTACTGTATTTCTTGCGCACATGGGTGATGGATCTGTTTTGCTATACAAAAAAAAAAAAAAAACATTGTAATGCCCCATCCATCTCAGAGGATCAGAGCCCAAGCTTCAGCTGGCGCTGCGTGTTCAGCTCCAGTTTCCGCACTGGTCTCCTCACCTCTTAGATGGGCAGAAGCATCATGACCCTCATCCTCAAACACTAAATCCTGTGGTCTAGTCCTGTAAGCTCTAAAAAGGTTAAAACTGCCTTAAATAGCTGATTATCATTCAAACCCTTTCCCAAAAGGTCCACAATGCTCACTGGCCTTTTACTTATATTGCTAAAAAAGACTGTTACGCTGATCATCATATTTACTACTTTTAAAAAGCGCTCTACTGTTTCAGAAACATCACATTCATCACACATACCATTTTCATGCTTCCCCACTAATGCAAGTGTTGAGTTTAGTCCTGTGTGTCCCATCCTTAATCTAGAAATCATTACTTCTTCCTTTCTGTGCCTTCCATAAAACTGTTCTTTTTTCCCTACTGATTTTACAATATTATAATACCACCTACCTTTGCTGCTATTTTCCCATCTTTGTTGCCATATTCTTATTATTTTCCTATTAATTACTGATTTTATCTCGTTCCTTCCCAGAGGTACCTTAACATCCACCAAGTTTTTCTTTAATGCTTTTTTTGCTAACTTATCCACTGTTTCATTCCCTACTATCCCGATATGTGCCGGTACCCAACAAAAGTATACAATTATACCCTCTACTTTCAGTCTGTACAGTAATGTATACATTTCTACTAGCAGGTCTTCTCTATCAGTTTTTGTCGACTTTATACTTTTAAGAGCTGATGAAGAGTCTGAACATATTACAATCCTATTTGGCTTAATCTGTTCGACCCATTGCAATCCTATTATTATAGCAGTTAATTCTGTAGAGTATACAGACAATTTGTAATTTAACCTTAAACTTATTTCCGTCTTAAATCTTGGAATATACACTCCTATGCCCACTTTTTGTTCAATTGGATCTTTAGATCCATCTGTGTAAATCTGCACAAAAGAATAACATTTTTCTTTCATATAAACATTGATTTCATTACTATTACTATATCTTTCTTCTGCTTTTTCCCGGGCCTCCATCGGTATGGCATATCCCTGAACCTATTGTTGAAATGAGTTCAGGGATATGCCATACCGATACACCATTTAATGGCATATTAGGAGAGATTACTTCATTCTCCAGCCCACAATCCTTGTTCATATTTCCATCCAAAACTATTTCCTCCATTCTTTCTATATTCCCAACAATCATTTAAAATTGTGCGTGTACGGTGATTCTTATTACTTCCCTGTAAGTAAACCCAATACATCATTGCAAGATTTTCTCTTCTTAAATCTAATGGCATCTCCCCCATTTCAACCCTGATAGCATCTAGAGAGGTTGATCTTATTGCTCCACAGCAGATTCTAAGTGCTCTGGACTGTATGTTGTCCAGTTTCTTTAAGTCTGATTTTGCTGCAGCCCCCTACACTGCACACCCATAATCTATGCTAGAACGTATTAAGGCTTGGTATATATGTAACAGTGCACTTTTACTTGCTCCCCATTCATACTTAGCTATTGAAGTCATGCAATTTATTACACCTTTACATTTGTTTTCGATTTTCTTAATATGTCTCTTCCAAGTTAATTTCTCATCAAAGATTAAACCAAGATATTTGAACTCTGTCACTCTTTCTAATGACTGATCATATAATTCCAAAGTCATTTGTTCCATTTTCTTTTTCTTTGTAAAAAAACATATATTGAGTCTTTGGTACTGAAAATTTCAATCCCCACTCTACTGACCACCTTTCAACTAAATGTATTGATTCTTGAATTCCTTTAACTACATTTCCTAAATTCCAACCTCTTTTCCATACTGCACCATCATCTGCATATAATGCCTTCCCAATGCTTGGCTTAACTCTTTCAAATATATAATTAATCATTCAATTAAATAAAATTGGACTAATTACACTTCCTTGTGGGGTCCCATTCAGGATATCATATGATGCTGACATTTCTTCACCTACTCTTACCTGGAATGAACGCTCAAACAAAAAATCTAATATCCAATTATACATTCTTCCCCCTATTCCAATCTTATTTAACTTAATTAACAGTCCCTCCCTCCATAAAGTGTCATATGCTTTTTCAATGTCAAAGAAAACAGCAACAAGAAATTCTTTCATTATTAGAGCTTTTTTGACATCATTTTCAAATAATATCAGAGCATCCATTGTAGATCTCTTCTTCCTAAAACCACTCTGAGCTGATGACAATATTTCTTTTTTCTCCAAAAAATTATTCAACCTTCTTACTATCATTTTCTCCATTACCTTGCATAATGTAGACATAAGAGCAATTGGCCTATAACTATTAGATTTTGTTGCACCTTTACCTGGTTTCACTACTGGTATAACTATTGCACTTTTCCAGTCTTCAGGTAAGCTGCCTTCGTTCCATATATGATTATATAAATCCAATAATGCTTTAATGGCTACCTCTGGTAAATTTTTTAGCATGCTATAACTGATCATGTCTCTTCCTGGCTGTAACGAATGACTGGTCAGAGGTGAGAGTAGATCCACTTGCAGCTTTATTAATACAAAGAGGAGGTCAAACAGGCAAATATCAAGCAGTGGTATCGAGGGCAACGTAGACAAGGCAGAGTCGTAATCAGAGGCAGAGCAATGGGTCAGGGCAGGCGGCAGACAGAGAGGATTACCAGTATGCAGGCGGGGTCAGAGAGGCAGGCAGCAAACGATCAGGAGAGGGAGTCAACAGTCCAGGTAGTACACAGATAGACACACTAGGGAAAACGCTCGGAAATGTTAGCCAGGGCAAAACAAGACTTCGCAGTGAGTGCATGTGAGAGTGCTGCTTAAATGTGTGTGAGTGAATGAGGTGCAGGTGAGGTGAGACAATCAAGACTAATGAGTGAATGGTGACAGCTGTGTGATTGGTGTAATGGTGGACGGGAATGTGTGAGTGCAGTGCATGATGGGAGATGTAGTCCATGGGTGATGTGCAGTTTGAGTGAGTGGCAACCAGATTCATGACAGAGCCCCCCCCCTAAGAGCGGCTTCCAGACGCTTTACACAAAGCATACTCCAGGAGGGCGGTGGAGCGGAGGTGGAACCGGGGGAGGGGACGGAGGGCCAGGTCCATGTGGGGCCAGTGAGACAGGAGCCCACCAGGGCAGGGCGGACGAGACAGCGGAGGCGTGAGGTGACTCTGGCAGGTCAGCGGAGGCGTGAGGTGACTCTGGCAGGTCAGCGGAGGCGTGAGGTGACTCTGGCAGGTCGGGCGCTCTCCAGGGCGGGGCGGACGAGACAGGCGCCCTCCAGGGCGGGGCGGACGAGACAGGCGCCCTCCAGGGCGGAGCGGACGAGACAGGCGCCCTCCAGGGCGGAGCGGACGAGACAGGCGCCCTCCAGGGCGGAGCGGACGAGACAGGCGCCCACCAGGGCGGAGCGGACGAGACAGGCGCCCACCAGGGCGGAGCGGACGAGACAGGCGCCCTACAGGGCGGAGCAGACGAGACAGGCGCCCACCAGGGCGGAGCAGACGAGACAGGCGCCCACCAGGGCGGAGCAGACGAGACAGGCGCCCACCAGGGCGGAGCAGACGAGACAGGCGCCCTCCAGGGCGGAGCAGAGGCCCACGGCAGAGACTGGGACCTAGAGGAAAGTGAGACACAAGAGGCAGAGAGAGCACATATAGTCTTAAGGACCGAGGCAGGGAGTTTAGGTGGCCATGGTAGATCCAGGGCCTCAGGCAGCCAAGATGAATCAGGGGACTCCATGGGCCATGGCGGGTTCGGGGTCTCAGTGAGCAATGGCGGGGAGCTTCCCCCATGAAAGTTCTTGGTGAACTCCACTACCTCGAGGGGGCACTCTGGAGGCGCGAACGACAAGGGGCATTCTGGAGGTGCTGGGTCTCGGGGGCGCTCGGAAAGCGCTAAACTAGACAGAATCCACGGAGAAGGCGAGCTGGGCGGGACCAGCGGAGACGAAGGAGAGCTGGGCGGGACCAGCGGAGACGAAGGAGAGCTGGGCGGGACCAGCGGAGACGAAGGTGAGCCGGACGGGGCCAGCAGGGGCTCTGGGGATCCGGACAAAACCAGCAGGGGCTCTGGGGAGCCGGATGGAACCAGGAGGGGACCCGGAGTGCCGGACTCTGTGAGCTCCTGGATCGGGGCGGCCTCTGGAGCGAACTCTGTTAGCTCCTGGATCGGAGCGGCCTCTGGAGCGCACTCTGTGAGCTCCTGGATCGGAGCGGCCTCTGGAGCGCACTCTGTGAGCTCCTGGATCGGAGCGGCCTCTGGAGCGCACTCTGTGAGCTCCTGGATCGGAGCGGCCTCTGGAGCGCACTCTGTGAGCTCCTGGATCGGGGCGGCCTCTGGAGCGAACTCTGTGAGCTCCTGGATCGGGGCGGACTCTGCGGGCTCCTGGGACGGAGCGGCCTCTGGAGCGGACTCTGCGGGCTCCTGGGACGGAGCGGCCTCTGGAGCGGACTCTGCGGGCTCCTGGGACGGAGCGGCCTCTGGAGCGGACTCTGCGGGCTCCTGGGACGGAGCGGCCTCTGGAGCGGACTCTGCGGGCTCCTGGGACGGAGCGGGCTTGGGGATCCTAGCTGCTCGCACCGAAACCAGTGGTAGGTCCAACACACTAGTAATCAGTCCTGGCCAAAGAGGAGCATCCGCGGGTGCGGTAGCCCTCCTGGCCGGGGACTCCGGCTTGGCAGGCCTGGTGAGAGCAGATTCTGGCTTGGCAGGACTGTCATGAGGCTCAGGATCGGCGGCCCTTTTGTGACAAGATGCAGTGTCGCGATCCTCATACGTGACACCCACAGTGAATAGTGAGCCAACAGTCAACAAAGCATAGTCCATAAGGCCCCTCAAACTACCAGTAAACACTCCTCCAGAAAACAGAGATTTATCCAACATGGCTTTGATGTGTCTATTGAGTCCAAAATAAAACAAGTCCTTGAATAGAGACTCGTTGTACAGCGGTACCTGGTAAGACAGCTCACAAAACTGGTGTACATACTCCTCAATAGTCAGACCTCCCTGGCGAAGATGTAGGAGTTGGTCTATGCAGTCCATAGTTGCGCTGGGTAGTCGAGATGACGCTGCTGGATCTGAGGTGGCGAAGTCTTCTGTAACGAATGACTGGTCAGAGGTGAGAGTAGATCCACTTGCAGCTTTATTAATACAAAGAGGAGGTCAAACAGGCAAATATCAAGCAGTGGTATCGAGGGCAACGTAGACAAGGCAGAGTCGTAATCAGAGGCAGAGCAATGGGTCAGGGCAGGCGGCAGACAGAGAGGATTACCAGTATGCAGGCGGGGTCAGAGAGGCAGGCAGCAAACGATCAGGAGAGGGAGTCAACAGTCCAGGTAGTACACAGATAGACACACTAGGGAAAACGCTCGGAAATGTTAGCCAGGGCAAAACAAGACTTCGCAGTGAGTGCATGTGAGAGTGCTGCTTAAATGTGTGTGAGTGAATGAGGTGCAGGTGAGGTGAGACAATCAAGACTAATGAGTGAATGGTGACAGCTGTGTGATTGGTGTAATGGTGGACGGGAATGTGTGAGTGCAGTGCATGATGGGAGATGTAGTCCATGGGTGATGTGCAGTTTGAGTGAGTGGCAACCAGATTCATGACAGAGCCCCCCCCCTAAGAGCGGCTTCCAGACGCTTTACACAAAGCATACTCCAGGAGGGCGGTGGAGCGGAGGTGGAACCGGGGGAGGGGACGGAGGGCCAGGTCCATGTGGGGCCAGTGAGACAGGAGCCCACCAGGGCAGGGCGGACGAGACAGCGGAGGCGTGAGGTGACTCTGGCAGGTCAGCGGAGGCGTGAGGTGACTCTGGCAGGTCAGCGGAGGCGTGAGGTGACTCTGGCAGGTCGGGCGCTCTCCAGGGCGGGGCGGACGAGACAGGCGCCCTCCAGGGCGGGGCGGACGAGACAGGCGCCCTCCAGGGCGGAGCGGACGAGACAGGCGCCCTCCAGGGCGGAGCGGACGAGACAGGCGCCCTCCAGGGCGGAGCGGACGAGACAGGCGCCCACCAGGGCGGAGCGGACGAGACAGGCGCCCACCAGGGCGGAGCGGACGAGACAGGCGCCCTACAGGGCGGAGCAGACGAGACAGGCGCCCACCAGGGCGGAGCAGACGAGACAGGCGCCCACCAGGGCGGAGCAGACGAGACAGGCGCCCACCAGGGCGGAGCAGACGAGACAGGCGCCCTCCAGGGCGGAGCAGAGGCCCACGGCAGAGACTGGGACCTAGAGGAAAGTGAGACACAAGAGGCAGAGAGAGCACATATAGTCTTAAGGACCGAGGCAGGGAGTTTAGGTGGCCATGGTAGATCCAGGGCCTCAGGCAGCCAAGATGAATCAGGGGACTCCATGGGCCATGGCGGGTTCGGGGTCTCAGTGAGCAATGGCGGGGAGCTTCCCCCATGAAAGTTCTTGGTGAACTCCACTACCTCGAGGGGGCACTCTGGAGGCGCGAACGACAAGGGGCATTCTGGAGGTGCTGGGTCTCGGGGGCGCTCGGAAAGCGCTAAACTAGACAGAATCCACGGAGAAGGCGAGCTGGGCGGGACCAGCGGAGACGAAGGAGAGCTGGGCGGGACCAGCGGAGACGAAGGAGAGCTGGGCGGGACCAGCGGAGACGAAGGTGAGCCGGACGGGGCCAGCAGGGGCTCTGGGGATCCGGACAAAACCAGCAGGGGCTCTGGGGAGCCGGATGGAACCAGGAGGGGACCCGGAGTGCCGGACTCTGTGAGCTCCTGGATCGGGGCGGCCTCTGGAGCGAACTCTGTTAGCTCCTGGATCGGAGCGGCCTCTGGAGCGCACTCTGTGAGCTCCTGGATCGGAGCGGCCTCTGGAGCGCACTCTGTGAGCTCCTGGATCGGAGCGGCCTCTGGAGCGCACTCTGTGAGCTCCTGGATCGGAGCGGCCTCTGGAGCGCACTCTGTGAGCTCCTGGATCGGGGCGGCCTCTGGAGCGAACTCTGTGAGCTCCTGGATCGGGGCGGACTCTGCGGGCTCCTGGGACGGAGCGGCCTCTGGAGCGGACTCTGCGGGCTCCTGGGACGGAGCGGCCTCTGGAGCGGACTCTGCGGGCTCCTGGGACGGAGCGGCCTCTGGAGCGGACTCTGCGGGCTCCTGGGACGGAGCGGCCTCTGGAGCGGACTCTGCGGGCTCCTGGGACGGAGCGGGCTTGGGGATCCTAGCTGCTCGCACCGAAACCAGTGGTAGGTCCAACACACTAGTAATCAGTCCTGGCCAAAGAGGAGCATCCGCGGGTGCGGTAGCCCTCCTGGCCGGGGACTCCGGCTTGGCAGGCCTGGTGAGAGCAGATTCTGGCTTGGCAGGACTGTCATGAGGCTCAGGATCGGCGGCCCTTTTGTGACAAGATGCAGTGTCGCGATCCTCATACGTGACACCCACAGTGAATAGTGAGCCAACAGTCAACAAAGCATAGTCCATAAGGCCCCTCAAACTACCAGTAAACACTCCTCCAGAAAACAGAGATTTATCCAACATGGCTTTGATGTGTCTATTGAGTCCAAAATAAAACAAGTCCTTGAATAGAGACTCGTTGTACAGCGGTACCTGGTAAGACAGCTCACAAAACTGGTGTACATACTCCTCAATAGTCAGACCTCCCTGGCGAAGATGTAGGAGTTGGTCTATGCAGTCCATAGTTGCGCTGGGTAGTCGAGATGACGCTGCTGGATCTGAGGTGGCGAAGTCTTCTGTAACGAATGACTGGTCAGAGGCGAGAGTAGATCCACTTGCAGCTTTATTAATACAAAGAGGAGGTCAAACAGGCAAATATCAAGCAGTGGTATCCAGGGCAACGTAGACAATGCAGAGTCGTAATCAGAGGCAGAGCAATGGGTCAGGGCAGGCGGCAGACAGAGAGGATTACCAGTAAGCAGGCGGGGTCAGAGAGGCAGGCAGCAAACGATCAGGAGAGGGAGTCAACAGTCCAGGTAGTACACAGATAGACACACTAGGGAAACCGCTCGGAAATTTTAGCCAGGGCAAAACAAGACTTCGTAGTGAGTGCATGTGAGAGTGCTGCTTAAATGTGTGTGAGTGAATGAGGTGCAGGTGAGGTGAGACAATCAAGACTAATGAGTGAATGGTGACAGCTGTGTGATTGGTGTAATGGTTCCTCTTCAATTACAGGGATCGGTTTATAATTATTAATACCATTTTCCTAATCATTCTCCATACCACATGCATTCCAGTCTCTCTCCCAATTGTATTACAGAATTCCTGCCAAGCCTTTCTCTTTGCATTTTTAATTACCCTTCTTGCAGCTGCCCTTTTCTTCTGATATTCTACAACTGTATCTTGAGTTATTAACCTTTTTAAAAACCGAAATGCCTTATTTCTCTCTCTAATTGCCACTGTGCACTCTTCAGACCACCACGGTACACTTTTATTACTGGTATAGATTGATTTGCTGCAGAAATAATTTCACCTACTATCTTACTGTATTTCTCCTCAATATTCCATTTCAGCTTCATATTTTTGAAATTTTCTTCACACAACACATAGAATTCCTTCCATTTTGCCTGCTTAAATCCCCATCTTGCACACTGATTAAAGTTTTGCTTTCGAACTGCATTCTGAATCTCACAAACTACAGGCCAGTGATCACTACCCAAATTATCTTCATGTACACTCCAAGTACACTTACCTGCTAAAGCAGCTGATGTTATTGTGAGATCTCAACATGACATGCCACCTTTTACTATATCCATTCTTGTTGGTTCACCATCATTCAAACATACAAGCGAGTGTTCTTCTATAAATTCTTCTATAATTATCCCATTATTGTCTGTATTTTTGCTACCCCACACACCACTATGTGCATTAAAATCACCACATATAATAATTTTACCCTGCGTATCACCCATCACTTCTTCTAAAATACTATTACTTATTTCTTTGCATGGGTTATAAAATTTGTAATTCTAATTTCATCATCTATTCCCATTACTTCTATACTTACACATTCTACACTATTACTTTTGTGTATTCTCTTATATGCTATGCCTTCTTTTATAAATGTTGCACACCCTCCACCTCTTCCGGTTTCTCTATCTTCCCTCTCTACTACATAACCATTGATCTTAAAATCCAAGGAGCTATTTAACCATGTCTCCTGAATACATATGATGTCTGGTACCTTTCCCATTTCTGTGATATGTTTTTTAAATTCTTGCACATTTCCTATTAAGCTCCTGGCATTCCAATGTAGTAGCAGGAAATACATTATACATCTATGTATTATTACTCTGAGTCATATCCATAGAAGCAGTTCCTTCCTTCGCTTTCAGAATCCCATGGACCTCCTCTGCCGTGGCTCCTGTTAACTTTAGAAATTTGTTAGCACATCCTACGATTATCTTTAGCTTGTCCGATTTCCTTTCCACTTGTGAAGTACCATTTATCACATTAGTACTCTTTGTTTCACCTATACCTTTTACCTTACGGTAGCTTCTGCATATCTTAAATTTTGCACTGTTTTTACTTTTTGCAATTCATGAGCTTCTTGTTGTACAGGACATCCGGCATATGCTGCGCTATGTCCTCCCCCACAATTACAGCATTTAATCTCTACCCCCTCCTCACACTTGCCATATTCATGTTCTCCCCCGCATTTTGCACAGCGTATTTTCCCTTTACAAAATTTTGCAGTATGTCCCATGCGTTGGCATTTGAAGCATCTCAAAGATGGAGGTATGAACTCTCGTACCGAAAAGCTTAGAAATCTTAGCTTCACTCTTAACGGCAGAGTACTCCCTTCAAACTGAATCATTACGCTCATGCTTTCACATCTTTTATTATCTTTCCACATCTGCAATCTTCTAGCATTGATGACTGTGCCTCCACTCAAACTTTCTTTAATATCATCCATACTTACATTAAGAGGTACTCCTGAAATAACTCCTCAAACTTTATTGCCTATTTCTGTGCA